>PVKS010029172.1:0-25621 GCA_004027875.1 Aplodontia rufa
GTGAGTATTTTGTTGGGGCAGAAAGCTGTAGGGTGGATTTCTTGGGGGGCATTTGTTTTGGGTGAGTATTTTTATGGTGCTGGAGATGGAACCCAGGGCCTCACACCCCTAAGGCAGGTGCTCCACCACCAAGCCATTACTTTTAGCTTTCCTGTTGGACATTGGTGTCCTTTTGCAAGAGACAGACAAGGTTTGTAGACATCTCAGGCTGTCACCGGGTTTCCTAATCCTGAAACCAGGATTCCTTGAACCCAGCATTGGAGGAGTGCCACACCTCCAAGAAAATGTACCCAATTCCCAGGAAGGACCCGCCAAGCCGGGCTGTTACCTTCTAGTGCATCAGCACTGATGACATGACTGGCAATGGGCGCCGGGTCCACGTAGGTGCCTCCCAGCACAGGCCCAATGGCTGCCACACCGGCTGCTGTCTCAAGGACAAAGGGGAAGGAGGTGAGGGCAGGACCTGGAACTGCAACCCTCTGGCCCACAGGTGCGACGCTGAAATGAAGCACATGCGCCTGTTCTCTGGCTGGACACGATGGCCACACGCCTGCTGTTTGAGCCTCTTCCTCGTGAGTCTCCCAAAGCTGCTTCCATGCTTCAACAAACAAGCCACGGGTGAAGTGACCACCACGGCTCACGGTGGCTGGAGAAGAGAGTGCCACTCCCCAAGGAATCCATCACGCCAGCCTTTCTTCTTCCGGGTGGCTTAGTGACTTCTGACTGTGCCCCGGACTCTGTCAAGCTGGCTCAGGGAAAGCTGTCTTGTTCTGGCCTTTCCATGTCAGGCCCAGCCCAGGGAAATGGCACCACTGACGCTTCATGGAAGCGTCTCTGAATTGCCAGAAATATGGACACAAAGGTGTGTGTGTGGTGCCCACTGATTCTGGTACCAGACATGTGGCTCATGGATGTAGATGGGGGCACAAAGATCCCTGGGTTCCCAGACCCTGGGTTTGAAATAGCATTTCATGACTCAGGAGGCTGAGGCAGGAAGACCACAGTTCAAGGCCAGCCTCAGCAACTTAGCAAGACTGTGTCTCAAAAAACAAAAAGAACTGGGGGCACAGCTCAGGGGCAGCACACCCCTGGGTTCAATCCCCAGTACCCACACCCCAAGATCAAGTGAGAAGTATACCCTTTCACCGCCCGGGGACAGGCCCATCCACCTCGTCAACAGCCATCCAGGGGAGAAAAGGAAGCAGGATATTGAAAAAATCCTTCCATTGGGAAGCTGGGGACGAGACAGCACCTGGAAGCACCTGGAACGTGACTGGGCTGAGGGGAGGTGTCCCCTTCATGACTTCTCAAACGCAGCAGGAAAGGTGGAGACTGGGAGCAGGCCTGGCTGTAGGCAGGGCGTGCTCCAGAAGCCTGAGGTGGCGAGTTCAGATAAGCAGCTAGACCTGAGCCAAGGTGGCCCTGGGAGTCCCCTGCATCAGGGAGGGCCAGGGGCGAAGGCAGATCCTCGGTGGGCATCTCTCTCAACGCCAGTCCCCAGCTGCACAAGCACAGGACCGACGGCCTCTTCCCCTCTCCTCTAGGGCTTCCTCCTTGGCACAGCTGCCATTTGGGGCTGGGCCGCCCCTGGCGTGAGGCATCCTGGCCCTGGAGGATGCCAAGCAGCACCCTGGCCTCCACCCAGCAGGTGCCAGTAGCTCTCTGTCTCCCAGCCACAATCACCGGAATTGCCTCCAGTCATTACGCAACTGCAGCACTAGTGTTTGATTCTGGAACTTTCCTGAATGTCTCAGAGCTGGGGAGACTCTGGAAACACCCAGGGAAGCTACCCCTCATCCAGGAAAGAAAAAACGGGGTACCAAGCACCCCCACCCCGAAACTGGTTAATGACAAGAGCCCAGAGCTGGGTAACCGAGGCTCTCCACGTGCTTCCCACACACCAAGCTCCTGTCCCGGCCACCCAGGCCCCAAGGGTCGCCACACTCACCGTTGGTCCACTGGTAGGTGAAGGCGGGGTCCAGGGTCTGCACGGCTGTCTCCTTCACGACTCTGGTCATGTCCCTGCCCCACTTCCTCCTGGACTTGGGCGGTTTGGAGAGGTCTGTCTTCAGACTGGAAGAAGATTCTGACCAAGTGGCCAGTGTCCTGTCGAAAGTTTCCTGGGACGGGGCTGTGGGCCCAGATGCCGTGGGACTCGGTGAGCTTTCGAAATCCTCCGAATAGTCTGAGCCCATGGTGTTCACTGTACAGGTCTCAGACGATGACTTCACGCTGGACACACCGTCCTGCCAGGCAGCAGCGGCTGAGCTGGCACTCTGATGCTCCGAGACCTCACTTTCGGTGGGGAGGTCCTCAACCACAGAGGTGGCCTTTCCCTGCAACGCCATGCTCCTGGGCAGCGCAGGCCTTGGCGCTCCCAATGCAGCAAGCACCTCGCTGGGGCAGCTCCTGCTGGACGACCTTGCCCTCTGAGCACCTCCTTCCTAAAAAAGGACAGCATGAAGAATGGAAGGTGTTTCCGAAAAATGAGCATTCTAGAAAGACCACATTCGTGAGCAGGCACCTCAGTGGTCCCCCGGGAGGGTATGCTGCTTTTCGGCTGGAGGATTCTCCACAAACCTCTGGGCAGGGTCGGCTGCTGGGGATGGAACCCACTCTACCACTGAACGGCACCCCCACACCCCAGGACACGAGATGCTTCAGCATAGAGTTTTCAAAGGGGAGGGACACAGCCCCGATGGTGTGGGACATGTTTAGGTGGCACATACGTGAAACTTCAAGTTGCAACCTTGCGTGTTACGGAGATGTGCATTTGATAGTGCGGGTGGTCACACACAGGGCAAAATCACCAGGACGAGGGCAGGTGCCTCTGGATCTGATGCTGGGGTGCTTTGAGGGGGATGGGCTTTGGTCACCTCTAAACCCATTCTTGCTATCATCCGAAACAGCTCCCTCGCCTGCAGTACTTGGCGCTGGGGCCAGAACGTTCAATGCGTTCTAGGACACTGAGCAGCGTCCCTGGCCTCCACCTGCCTGAGGTGCAGGTACACCCACCATGATAACCAAGTGTCCAATCGTGACAACCAAAATGTCCCCAGATGTTGCCAGTGTACCCCTTAGAAAACAAGTGGCCTAAATAAAACATTCCTAAAGGACCAACAGGGGACTGGAGCGGTGGCTCAGCAGTTACGGCGCTTGCCTGGCATGCACGAGGACACAGGTTCAAACCCCAGCACCACGTACACAGCTAAGTGTTGGAGCAATGAAAGCCACGTGAAAACTAAATAAAACTGATTCTCCCTCTTTCTCTCTCTCATTGTCCCTCTCTCTTAAAAAAAAATGAAAAAAATAAAAGGACCAACATCCTGGGGCTGTGACTCAGTGGCAGAGCGCTTGTCCAGCGTTCTTGAGGCCCTGGGTTCCATCCCCAGCGCTACCAAAAATAAATAAATAAATAAATAAATAAATAAATAAATAAAACGAATTGAGTCCAGTGTGCTTACCTTCTGTTCCAAGTCTGATTTCTCACTGACAGCTGGAGCCAGATCATCAAGGGATAAAACATTGATTCTAAAATCTGTAATTAAAAAACCAGCATGGCCGTATTTACTCCTTTGTTTATTCCACAAATGCTCAGACACATTTGGTCCCTGTCTCCACACAAGCACAAGGTAGCATGCTTCTCCTCTCGGGGCGAGAGGGCTCGTACTTCCAGCTTTGTGGGGTATGCTCGGTGACTGCAATGGGCCCTCGGTAGCTGTCCGTGGGTTCCATGAGTGTCAAGGTGAGCATATTTGGGGAAATGCATCTGTGCCAAACGTGTGCCTTCCTCGCTCTTAACCTTCGAACAATACAACGGAACAATTCTTCACACAGCAATTTTTCTTTTTTGGTACCAGGGATTGAACCCAGGGGTGCTTAACCACTGAGCCACATCCCCAGCCCCTTTCATTTTCTAATTTGGAGACAGGGTTTCGCTGAGTTGCTGAGGCTGGCTTTGAACCTGCGATCTTCCTGCCTCAGCCTCCTGATTAGTGGGGATTACAGGTGTGCCGCACCCAGCTTCTCTGCACAGACTTTAAAGTATTGAGTCACCTAGAAACCTTAAAGTCCACAGGAGGATGTGCTGAGGCTCTACACAGACACCGCGCTGTCTGACAGAAGGGACTTGAGCATCCTCCCCGGGAGCCAAGGCACAACTGTGCCCAGTCATGGGGCCATTCGGCTGTGAAAGCAGCCACGCATCCTTCTACCTAAGGGGCGTAGACGCATTCTGACCAAACCTTGTAAAAACAGACATCGGCTTCCCGGCCCCGTCT
Organism: Aplodontia rufa; assembly: GCA_004027875.1. Classification (NCBI taxonomy): domain Eukaryota; kingdom Metazoa; phylum Chordata; class Mammalia; order Rodentia; family Aplodontiidae; genus Aplodontia; species Aplodontia rufa. The sequence continues at coordinate 4,281 of PVKS010029172.1, forward strand.
AGACAGAAGCTGCAAATCGTAGGCACTTCAGGGAACTGGTGCCAGAACACCCACAGTGCCAGGGGTGGGACAGGGAGGGGCCTCTCAGCGTGGGTGAGATGTGGCCCCAAAGTGTCCAAGTTCTCACTTAACAGCAAGTTAAAGGCACAGCAGAAAGTCAGCGGCAAGAGCCTGCGGGCTGGGGTGCAGCTGAGCGGCCAAGGCCCTGGCTCCAGCACGCGCCCGCACCCCGCTCACATGGGTCCTCCACTGCACCCTAGCCCGAGAGGTGCGCCCCCAACACTGCTACTACAGTTCTTGTGGCAGGTAGGTACCAAGGCCCCGTGTGACCAAGTTTTAGGAGGCAGCCTCTGAAGCAGTCTCCCCGAGTGGCCCAGGGTGACAGTATGGTCACAGCAGCAGAATCACATGCACTTCCTGTGAGGGGCTTCACATGGGCCACCTCACCAGCTGCCCCATCTTGCAGACAGGAAGACTGAGGCCTAAACAGCTGACATGGCACTGCTAATCGAAGGCAACGCCAGCACATCCACCCCCGGCGTTCTGCACTCTGAACTTGGACTCCATTCCCAGCTCCCTCCCCCAGGTTGCAGCTGAAGGAAGAAAGGGGACATCCAGCCACCAGAAGAGGCCTTTCCTAGAGAGAAGAGCAAGACAGACAGACGGCGGGAGGGGGACCCAGGGCCTGATACCAGGGCTGGCTCTGTGCCCACTAGCCTAGGCCTCACACAGCTATCACACAAGGAAGGTGACACAGGGACAGGCTGAGGACACCACTTACTAGCCAGCCCCTCACGCCTGGTTCCTCACGTGCCCAACATGCCACTAGCTTAAGGGTCAGAGAAGGGAACATGATATGCTAAGTGGCACCTGGCAGAAGGCGGCACTGGAGGGACCCGAAGGGGTTTTTTCATATGCACAGTGCAACAGTGAGCATGTCCCCAGAAGCCTGTGCTGGAAGCGTGAACTCCAACGCCGCAGTGTTGGGACGCGGCACTCTAACAAGATATGACTAGGTCCCAAAGGCTCTGCCCTCGTGACCATCCCCGCTTCAGGCACAGCTTCAGTAGAAAAGTGAGTTCTACCCTCCCCTGCGGAACCCAGGGGCACTTCACCACTGGGCCGCAGCCCCAGCCCTTTCTATGTTTTATTTTGAGACAGGGTCTTGCTAAGTTGCCTTGAACTTGTGATCCTCCTGCCTCAGCCTCCTGAGTCATTGGGGTCACGGATGCACCCCCACCTAGGGTCCACGCCTTCTTGCTCTCACCCTCCCTTGGCCTTCCACCTTGGGGTTCTGCAGCCAGAGTCCCTGGCCAGGCAGGTCCTGCGTCTGGGACTTCCAGCCTCCTGAACCATTAGCCAGACTCATCTCTGACCACCGCAAAGTGCCCTGTCTATCGCACTCTCCCACCACAGAAGGAACTCAAGGAGGCACACAGCCTTGAACACGGCCACACGGCAGGCATGGACACATGGAAGCGACAGACCCTCACTGGGGGTGCTTCACTCCGTCCTGGCAGATCTTTGACTGTGACTAGTGGGACTTTACTCACCCATTAATTTTCTTTTTGATGACAGGTTCCACTATGTGACCAGGCTAGCAACTCCTGGACTCAAGCCGCCCGACTGCCTCACTCAGCCTCCCAGATGGCTGGGAGCACAGGCGTGTGACACTGCGCCCAGCTTGCCCATTAGTCCTGGGCTGACTCCAGTCACGGCTGTCCTGGTGCCTGGAGGGCAGGGAGCACGTTTGTTTGTCCTGTTCCTGCCAACATGCCACTTGGCACCCACTGCCACACACCAGGCACTTTGAAGACAATTATTTAACTTTGATTTGGTGATAAAGCATAAATGTTGACTTCAAACACTTTTTTCTCCTCTTTTGCTCTTAAATAAATATTAGGATAAAAATAATGCTGAACAATGTTGAAGTAACAGAAATGTTTACTTCTGACGTTAGAAATTTGCTTCCACTGGGCGCAGTGGCACACGCCTATAATCCCAGCAGCTCAGGAGGCTGAGGCAGGAGGACTGCAAATTCAAAGCCAGCCTCAGCAACTTAGCGAGGCCCTAAGCAACTCAGTGAGACCCTGTCTCAAAATAAGAAAAACACAGGGCTGGGAATGTGGCTCAGAGGTGAAGTGGCCCTGGGTTTACTCTCTAGTATAAAAAAATAAAAAGTAAAATTTTAAAAATGGGGGTGGGACCTGGGGGAGCAATATGTGCTGGGTTCCAGTTCTAGCACCATAAAAAATAATAATAAAAAGAAGGCAAATTTCTCTTTTACAAAAAGAACAGAGCTGCCTTTTTGTTGTATGTCCTCTGGAGGGATTTCCCCCCGTTATTTCTCATTACTGGCTAGGGTTTCAGGGATGCAAAGGACTGAACGTCTGCCCCTCTAAACCTCTGTTGAGGACTTAATCTCTACTGCAATGGTCCATTTGTCCCTCAGAAGCGGGGGGGAGTGGTTCCAGGGCCCCTGCAGAAACCCAAGTCCCCAGATGCTCAGGTCCCATGAGCATTTGCTCAGGACCTAAGACGCCCCCGTTTTCTTCAGAGCACTGGGGATACTTAACACCATGATCGCCTGCACAGCTGGCCTCCTCTACTGTTTACAGAAGAGGGACAGGAAGTAAAAGACCCCAAAATCAGCAGAGGCAAACTGTTCCCAAGTACGGCTGGCCCCTGGAACCTGAGGATGCAGGAGGGCCAAGAGCATCTGGAGGTGGGGTGTTTGCAAGAAGTGAGGAAAACAGAGCCCCAAAGTGGAACTGCTGCCCTCATAAGGGAATAGAGACCAGAGAAGTCACTCCCCCACCATGCAAGGACACAGCAAGAAGTGGCCATGCCCTCCCTCAGAGCCCACCACCTAGAGGTGGCCTTGCCCCTCCTGCCCCGAGGCCAGGGCTCTGTGCAAGGACGGTTACCGTTCAGGCTGTCATCAGTGGTGGCTGAGACTGTGTCATCCCAAGGCACAGGCTCGCTCCATGCAGGGGAAGACGCCAACTTGATGTTCCCCATCTTGGAGGACACTGATCTCGAGAACGTGTCTGGGATGGAGAGCGAGGCCGTGTGGGAGGCTGTGGCGGGGCCGTGAGAATCGGCAGTCTGTGGGGAGCGAGCTCCTGCGCGAGCGCTGCGAAGGCTCCGTCGCGCTGCCCACGAGGTGGGCAGAGAGGGCACGGCCAGCTCAGCTGGGATCTGACCCTACTTCGGCAGAAAAGAAAGACACAAAATTACAAAATCACCAAGCTCACGGTAAGTTCAATCCCCTTACGCCTTTTATGGTGCAGGGACGGGGAGCGGGGACCAAGGCTTCGGCAATTCAACGTCCATCTCTGTGGCCCTGCGCATCTCTCCTCATTGCTGGAATCAAGGTACACATTTATTTTCTCATTTATTGGTTGACTGATTTTCTTAGAAAGAGAGAGAGAAAGAGGATCAATTTTACTCATTTTTTCATCTGGCCTTTTTTTCGCCGACACTCAGTCGTGCATGTGGTGCTAGGGTTTGAACCCGGGTCTTTGTGCATCCAGGCAAGCACTCCAACCGCTGGGCCACTGCTCCAGTCCCAAGGTACACATTTAGATGAGGTAACTGGGGAATTAGAGTTCCACGAGTAATCAGAAACACCATTCTGCTTTCAAACACACATTGTTAACTTTTGAGACAGCTTCTTGTTGTGGCCCAGACTGGCCTTGAACTTGTGGTGCTCCTGCTTCCCAGGTACCTGGATTGCGGGTGTGCACACCGCCCCGGCTCCCATGCAGCCTAGTAGCTGGAGATCTGACCTTTTTTCTAACCATGTTTTTGCACAGTTGTGTGTTTCAGTCATACTCGTGCAATGGTCTCCATAAAACCCCAAGGGACAGGGCGCAGAGAGCTTCCAGAAGGCTGGACGCATGGTGGCCAGCAGCAAGGCAAGCAGAACTCACGCACATGCACCCAACTCCTCGTTCAGGACCCTTCCAGACCTCACCGTCTATCTCTTCAGCCGATTGCTTATTTGAAACCTTTAAAATACCTCTGCTAGGGGGCTGGAGCAGCGGCTCGGGGGTTGCAGCACTTGCCTGGCATGCACAAGAATGCGGGTTCAAAGCCCAGCACCACGTACACAACGGAGCCACGTGAAAAACTAAATAAAATTGATTTTCTCTCTCTCTCTCATTGTCCCTCTCTCTTTTAAAAAATAAAAAGGAAAACAAATAAACCAATAATGTGTTTTCCCTGAGTTCTTGGAGCCACTCGGGCAAATTAATTGAACATAAAGAGGGGACTGGGGGAACCCAGATGGGTAGAAGTTCTGGATCAGAGCTGTCACTGTGCCTGGTGACTGAGCCCCCATAGCCTGCAGATCTGAAGCAACCTCCAAGCAGAACTGAACAGAATGAGGACGGCCGGGCGCTGGGAGCTGCTGTGGGGGGGAGGGGCTGCTGGCTGGCGGCGAGTAACCTCCGCACCTTCTGGGGTCACAGAAGTGATCTGTGGGGCTGGGGGCAGCTCAGTGGCACAGCATGTGTTTAGCATGTCTGAGGCCTTGGGTTCCATTTCCCAGAAATGAAAAAAAAGAGAGAAGTGGCCTGTGTGGTGAGAGCGCAGTAGGGGGAACCAAGTTCGAGTTCCTCTATGTCACCGGCACAAAGTGAGTGCTGTCCTGTGGGCACAGCAGCACATGCCTGTGGTCCCAACTACTTGGGAGGCCGAGGAAGGACGATCGCTTGAGCCCAGAGCTTGAGGCCAGCCTGGGCAACGTAGCCAGACCTGGTCTCCAAAACAAAATAAAAAAACCCAAAGTGGGGGCTGGAGCAGTGGCTCAGCAGTTGTAGCACTTGCCTGGCATGTGCAAGGACCTGGTTTCAAACCCCAGCACCACAGAAAAACAGAACCCAGATGAAAAAAATAAAGGCGATTCTCTCTCTCTCTCCCTCTGTTAAAAACAAAACAACAAAAAAAAACAAAAAACAAAAAAACCAAAGTGCTCCAGGACAGAGTTCACCTCTACACTGTATTGCAAATCTGCCCAGGGTGCCCCAAACGCCACCCCGCGCCAAGCAGGCCCTCAAAAGGTATTTGCGACTGGCCACGACCCTGGCCTTTCCTCCTCAAACCCTCCTGTCAAGTAGCTTATGGGCAACATTACTGAGAAAGTCACGCCATGATGTCACAGGCGCCAGTGATGAAGGCCTCACCCGGACGGGTCGCAAGAGTCCCCCCTGGCTGACCTTCGCGCTGCTCAGCCTCTGCTTCGCGCTTGCTTCTTTCTCTCTGGAAGATTCCATTAAGCTTCCCAGCAGCTCTTTCATTTCCTCTTCATCGCTGTCTGGGGAGTGGAATTTTCTAGCAGGTTCTTTGGGTCTGGGTGTCTGAAGAGCCCTCTCCTTCCCTGCAGGTGCCTCGGGGGCTGAGGGTGGTGCAGGTGGCTCTTTCTTCTTGAGGAACCTGCTGCCCTTTGCGCTCTGCACACGGCCTGGCTGCTGGGCGTGCGGTGGGGAGAGGACAGCTGAAGCCCGCGGGACACTGTCCTCAGCCCTCCCGTCAGAGTCCGTGTCCGACAGAACTGCGTGCGCTCGCTGGCGACTGCGGATCTTGGTCTCTATCTGTGCCAGCTTCATGAGTGCGGCGTTGGCTCTGATCTTTGAGGCGGTGGTGAAGGGTCTCCCCAGGGTCAGCCGGGTCCCACTGCCCAGGATGGTGCTCTCTTTTGGGTCTATGTATTTCTCGACTGCAGTTTGGCTTCTCTTGAGAAATCTGCTCTGACTGGGTGCCGCCTGGGTGAGACTTCTAGTGACTTTCAAGTTCCTGATGGCTTCCATCTTGGACTCTTCCCAGGAGACATCACTGAGATCGCTAAAAATGCTGGGAGCGGGACGGCTGGGTTTTCTCATGGAAGCCATTCTAGAAGGAAAGAAAGACCACTGCGTGTGAGAACACCCAGTACTGGGGCTGGAGCGGTGGCTCAGTGGTTATAGCGCTTGCCTGGCATGTGCGAGGTCACAGGTTCGAAACCTAGCACCATGTACACAGCAGGGTGTCAGGGCAACAAAAATCACATGTAAAACTAAATAATATTGACCCTCCGTCCCTCCCTCTCTCTCTCTCTCTCTCCTTTCTCTTACTGTTCTTCTATCTTTAAAAAACAAAAACAAAAAAACAAAAAGAGCCTACATTTGTTGATGGCCCCTGGCTGGCAGAGTCCCGAGGTGGCACAGGGTCTCACGTGGCAAGAGATAAGGAGAGTGCACGTATGTTTCCTGGTTTTTGTCTTTTTATAAGGCCATCAATTTTCAATTATGGGGGCTCCACTTTTGTGACCTTATCCAATCCTAGTCATTTCCCAAAAACCCCACCTCTTACTAGATGGATTAAGTTTCAGTATTCACGATTCCTCACAATGCAGACTAAATTTCAACACATGAAGCATCGGGGATCCACTTGAACTACATCCACACCATCGCTGTACGTGTTGGCTGCAGAGCCTTTAGCAAGGAACTGTGCAAGAGCAATCAAAATGGAAAAAACACGTGGGCTCTTTGACGGCCACAAGGCCATGCATGGGAAGGTACCTGCACTGGTGCTCTCCGGGCGCAGAGACGCATGTTCAAGGAGACTCAGGCAGCTCGGTTTGGATTCATCAAACCCAAACCCATCCACAGAGAACTGGGGAGGCCCCAGAGATGGCACGCACACCTGCTATGCAGCTACGAAAAGTAACCAGTGTAGTCTGTGTGTGAACGTGTCCCCACCATAGTAACATGGGAGGCAAAGATGTGACAGAGGAGCACGCTTCCTACACATACCTCAACAAGGGCATGGCTCAACTCTCACCAAAAAAGGTTTTTAATTCACTTTGAGATCTGAAGAGGACTCTTCTCCCATCCCTGCCTACTCAGAAAATTATCTTATTGGGATTGCCGGATAAAATACAAGACATTAAGTTAAACTGGAATTATAAAGTTTATAAACAGTGATTTTTTTTTTTTTTTAAGAAAGAGGAGAGTGGCTGGAGTGGTGGCTCAGCGGTTTTGGCGCTTGCCTGGCAAGCACGAGGACCCTGGTTCGAACCCCAGCACCACGTACACAACTGAGTGTTGGAGCAACTAAGGCCATGTGAAAAACTAAATAAAGTTGTTTCTCTCTTTCTCTGTCTCTCTCACTGTCCCTCTCTCTTAAAAAAAAAAAAAAGAAAGAAAGAGGAGACAGTGAGAGAGACAGAGAGAATCAATTTTTATTTAGTTTTTCACATGGCTTTTGTTGCTCTGAGACTTCGTTGTGTACGTGGTGCTGGGGTTCGAACTCGCGTGCTTGCGCATGCTGGGCAAGCACTGTAACCACAGAGCCACCGCTCCAGCGCAACAGTGAATTTTTTTAAATGTAAGAATGATATAACCATTCTTTCTTTTTTTTGGTACCGGGTATTGAATCCAGAGGCACTTCCCCACTGAGCCATGTCCCCAGCCCTTTTTTATTCTTTATTTTGAGACAGGACCTCACTAAGTTGCTGAGGATGGCTTTGAACTTGTGATCCTCCCACCTCAGATGCCAGAGCCCCTGGGATTACAGGTGTGCGTCACCGTACCTGGCTGACATAGCCATTCGTATGGGGACACGCACCTATAATCTCAGCAACACTGAAGTCTGAGGAAGGAGGATGTAAGTTCAAGACCAGCCCAGGCAACTTAGTGAGACTATTTCAAAAAACAAAACCGAAAAAGAAAAAAAAAGAAAGAAAGAAAGATTGGGGATGTAGTTTAGTGGTAGAGTACATGCCTAGCAATGCCAAGAACCTGAGTTTAATGCCCAAAACAGTGGGGGAAAATGACCCAAACATTTTGTACTACATATAATCTAAAATTGGAATTTAACTGGGTGCCCTGTATTTTCATTTGGTAAATTTGGCTATATCCACCACATCTTTTTTTTCCCCACCACATATTTAAAAGATGAGCACAAACATTTTCTGCAAGGCAAAAAAGGGTTGAACCCAACCCTTAAAATTTTGTACAAGATGCTGGCCACAGTGGTGCAAGCCTGTAATCCCAGTAATTCATGAGGCTAAGGCAGGAGGATTGCAAGTTCGAAGTCAGCCTCAACACCTTAGTGAGACCCTGTCTCAAAATAAAAAGGACTGGTGGTATAGCTCAGTGGCAAAGCATCCCTGGGCATAGTCCCCAGTTCCAGAAAAACAAAACAGTTACAAATAAATAAATTGGGGCTGGAGCAGTGGCTCAGCAGTTACGGCACTTGCCTGGCATGGTTCAAACCCCAGCACCACATACACAATGAAGTGGTGGAGCAATGAAAGCCACTCAGCAGGAAAAACGAAGTAAAATTGATTCTTTGTCTCTCACTGTTCCCCTCTCTCTCTTTAAAGGATAAATAGATAAGATGTAAGTATGTATCAAAACATCAAATGGGGGGCTGGATCTGTGGCTTTACGGTTGGAGCAGTAGCCTGGCGTGTGTGAGGACCCAGGTTCAAACCCCAGCACCGCGTTACACAGCTAAGTGGTGGAGAAACAAAGACCAGATGGAAAAATTAATGAAATTGATTTTCTCTTTAAAAATAAAACATATGGTTGGGCTGGAGCCCTTTTTTTATTTTTCATTTTGAGACAGGTTCTTGCCAAGTTGCTAAGGCTGGCTTTGAACTTGCGATCCTCCTGCCTCAGCCTCCGGAGCTGGGATCACGCGCAGGCGCCCCCTTCAATTAGTGAGTGTCGGATGAAGGACTCGGCCCACTCCTGGAGTGGAATACTATTCAGCCATCAAGAACAAGGACTGATGCGGGGGCACAGCCATGCCAGAGCAAAGCAGAAGAACAGCAGCCTGGGCTGGGTGTGAACGCGGGGCCGAACCGCGAAGGCCAGAGGGCGACTGGTGGGTCACAGAAAAGTTCTAAAGCGAGACGGCGGTGGCGGAGTCCTGCACTTCCCGCGGGGGAAATGTACCTCGATCAGGCTGTCGGAAATAAATCACCTCTGAAAACTCTGACGCCCGCCCAGACCGTCGGGCTCTTCTCCCCGGCCCGGCGACCACCCACACCCGGCTACGCGCCCGCGCGGAACCTGCCCAGCTGGGGACCGCGCCTCATTTCCGCGCAGCCCCGCTCGCAGGCCGGGCGCCCACCCTGTGGTCGTCTGACCACCCCGCAGACCTACTTCCACGCTGGTTTATCAGTGGAATCCCGCGCCGCACTCCCGCCGTGCACTGCGGCCCCGGGGCACCGTTGCCCGGGCAACCGCGCTAAGGCGGAAGGGACTACATTTCCCACAGGCCATCGCGCGCCGGAGGCCAATGGCGCCCCAGGTCACAATCGTGAAGCATCATGGGAGTGGTAGTTTCCGGGCGCTGCGCGTCACAATCGCGAGGGGTGTCGGAAGCTGTAGTTGTGCGGGGCGGGGCCCGGCTTGCCGCAGAGAGCGCCGGGAGGGAAGGGGCGGTTACGAGGGGGAGCGCGGCGCACGCCCCCATGGCCCGGGCTCGCGTTCTGCTCGCGGCCGTCTGCGTGCTGCGGGTGGCGCTGGCCACGGTCTACTTCCAGGAGGAGTTTCTAGACGGAGGTGAAGGGGCTGCGCGGGGCCGGGCAGCCTGCGCTCCACCCGCGGGAGCCCTTCCGCCCTCACTCTTGTCTTCTCCCACAGAGCGCTGGAGAAACCGATGGGTGCTGTCCACCAATGATTCCCAGTTTGGGTACTTTAGACTGTCGTCCGGGAAGTTTTATGGTCACAAGGAGAAAGACAAAGGTTGGTGGAGCACCCGGCTGTTCAGAGCCCTCAGCAGCCTTTCAAGGGCTGCGGCGCAGACAGAAGTCCCCACCCCGATTCCCGGGAGGCCGCGCAGCCAAGTGCGGCTCTGGCCTCCTTTCCTCCTTCCTTTTCTTTCTTCTTTCGGACTCGCCTGGATCACCCGGCTCCGAGAGCATTCGGAGAGCGTGGAGAAGCGCGCAGCGGCGCACGGCTGTTACTCCAGCGCCTTGGCGGCCTGGGCACGGGGATTCCAAGTGCAAAGCCACCTCAGCAACGCCAGAAAAACACAAAAAGGCCTGGGGTGTGGCTCAGCGGCTGAGCGCCCCCGGGTCAAACTCCACCTACAAAAAAAAAGTTGGGGGCTGGCGCTCAGCGGTTGCAGGCGCTTGCCCGGCACGCGCAAGTGCGCGAGTTCAAACCCCAGCACCACGTACACAACTAAGTGTCAGAGCAACGAGAGCCACGTGAAAAACTCAGTAAAAATTGATTCTCTCTCTCGCTGTCCTTCTCTCTTAAAAAAAAAAAAAAAGAAAAGAAAGGAAGGAAACTGAAGTGTGGCTCTCAGGGCTGCAGCACCACGAATTTTTTTTCTTTAAGACAGAGGGACAGTAAGAGAGAAATCAGTTTTATTTAGCTTTTCATGTGGCTCTCATTGCGCCAAGACTTCATTGTGTACGTGGTGCCGGGGTTTGCGCTCACGTACTCAGGGCTTGCCAGGCAAAGGCGGAAACCGCTCAGCTCCAGCCCCAGCACCGTGAATTTTAACATCTGTACACTGGGGTTGAGAGCTAGAACATATTTTCAGAGCCCCACCGAATTTCCAGGGCGGTTGAGTTCTCATGTCTAAGGGATACCTCCATTTTGGCATGTTCTTTTCTTTATTTTGAGACAGGCCTCTTTAAAATTGCCCAGGTCAGCAACTGGTGGTGCATTCCTGTAATCCCAGTGGCTGGGAAGCCTGGGTCAGAAGGATCGCATGTTCAAAGCCAGTCTCCCCGATTTAGTGAGGCCCTGTCTCAAAAGAAAAAATAAAAATGGACTGGGGATGTGGCTCAGTGATTAAGAGCCTGTGGGTTCAATCCCTGGTACCAAAAAAAAAAATATATATATATATACACACACACACACACACACACACACACACACACATACATACATACCCAGGCTGGCCTCAAATTTCTGATCTTCCTGTCTTAGCCTGCCCAGTAGCTATAATTAACAGATGTGCACCACCACAACTGGCTTATTATTTTGTCTTTTTCTCATATCTACTGGTCAAAGGTGGATGAACTACAGATGTTTTACTGTTTTTATACAGACAATAGTTGAGAATAGCTTTTACATTTTTTTTTAGTTGATGGGGTAAAGAAAGGGGAATTATGCTTTTTTTTTTTTAAAGAGAGAGGGACAATGAGAGAGAGAAACAATTTTATTTAATTTTTCACATGGCCTTTGTTGCTCCAACGCTCAGTTGTGTACGTGGTGCTGGGGTTTGAACCCGGGTCGTCACACTTGCCAGGCAAGCACCAAAATTGCTGAGCCACCACTCCAGCCCCGGGAATACTACTTTCTTTTTTTTTTTTTTTCTTTTTTTTTCCTTTCTTCAAAGAGAGAGGGACAGTGAGAGAGACAGAGAAAGAGAGAAACAACCCTACCTAGTTTCTCACATGGCCTTAGCCGCTCCAAAACTCAGTTGTGCACGCAGTGCTGGGGTTCGAACCCAGGCCCTCGTGCTTGCCAGGCAAGCGCCGAAACCGCTGAGCCACCGCTCCAGCCCCGGGAATAATACTTTCTAACCTGTAAGAATTACATAAAATTCAATAGAGTCTGTGTTCAGTTGAGCATCCATAAAATTTCACTAAAACACAGCCACAGCTACGTTTCCATATTGTGACACAATCACCTGAGTCGCTAGCAGAGAGCATGCTTAGAATGCACAGACCCTGGGTTCCATCCCCAGCACCAAAAAAGAAAAAATAAATACCATAACAATGATATATAAAGTACAAAAACATCTGGTGTATGAAACACGAGTTTGGGCAAGCAGAGGACCTGTTTGTGGTGTGTTCCCTGGTGTTCTGAGCCAATGCAGTGTATGCAGCAGGTTACTGTAAACAGTATTAATTATCAGGGGGAGAAGAAAGACATCGCTACCATCCAGCTTTACTGTACCTGATGTCATTCCCAGTCCAGGGATTGAACCAGGGGTGCTTAACCACCGAGCCACATTCCCAGCCCTTTTTGTTATTTTATTTTGAGGCAGGTTCTCACTAAGATCACAGGGTCTTGCTAAGTTGCTGAGGCTGGCCTCAAACTTTCTCTCCTCCAGTCTCAGTCACCTGAGTCGCTGGGATCACAGGTGTGCGCCAGCTCACACTAGCTGTTTTGATACTACAAAGTCAAGTAGTTGTCTCCGAGATTGGCACAAAATCTAAAATTGTATTATTTGGACTTACAGAAGATTTTTGCCCACTGTGTGTTTTTTTTGTTTGTTTTGTTTTGTTTAGTCTTGCAGTGGTGGGGATGGGGCTCAGGGCCTTGCACAAGTTGGCTAAGTCTCTGTTACTGACTCGCATCCCCAGACCTTGATCACTGATTCAAATGCATTTTTCTCTTCACCACCTTCCATGTAATCTCTATCTTGGCCATGGGAGTCTGTGGTCCCCTGAGTCCTGCAGCCTGTGGCTTTGAATCATGTTTGCATTGTTTTGTAAGAGTGGTGTCTACGTGAATAGAGCCACCTTGGAAATGACTGCTGAGGGGTAGCTCAAACAGGGCAAGGAAGCCCCTTCATCAGCGCTCCGTCATGTTCACCTCCTCTCCTGCTGGGTTTCTAAGCTGTTTTAAGATGAGAATCAGGGGCTGGAGTGGTGGCTCAGTGGTTTCAGCGCTTGCCTGGCAAGCAGAGGAACCGGGTTCAAACCCCAGCACCACGTACACAACTAAGTGTTGGAGCAACCAAAGCCATGTGAAAAACTAAATAAAAGTTGTTTCTCTCTTTCTCTGTCTCTCTCACTGTCCCTCTCTCTAAAAAAAAAAAAAAAAAAAAAAGATGAGAATCAACCTGGGTGCAGTGGGGCACACCTGTAATCCCAGAGGCTCAGGAGGTTGAGGCAGGAGGATTGCAGGTTCAAAGCCAGCCTCACAGCCTCAGCAACTTAGCCAGGCTCTATCTCAAAATAAAATACAAAAAGAGCTGGGTATGCAGCTCAGTAGTTAAGTGTTCCTGGGTTCAATTCCTGGTACCCCCCCAAAAATTAAGATGAGAATTAAGAAAAAGAAATGAAGTACCTCTCTTTATTTTTACTTTCTTTTTTTAAGAGAGAAACAACTTTATTATTTAGTTTTTCACATGGTATTACTTGCTCCAACACTCAGTTGTGTACGTGGTGCTGGGGTTTGAACCCAGGTCCTCGTGCTTGCCAGGCAAGCACCGAAACCGCTGAGCCACCACTCCAGCCCTTATTTTCACTTTTTATTCATTTGCTACACAAGCTTCATTATGTATTCCTGTCCCTTACAAGGCAAAGGGAGGGCTGGAGCAGTAGCTCAGTGGTTGGAGCTCTTGCCTGGCATGCATGAGGACCTGGGTTCAAACCCCAGCACCACATACACAACTGGGTGTTAGAGAAACAAAAACCAGATGAAAAAATAAATAAAATTGATTCTCTCTCTTTCCCTCTATCTTAAAAAATAAATAAATAAATAAGGGAGGGCTGGTGGTGGCCCAGCAGTTATGGCACTTGCCTGGCATGCATGAGGATGGGGGTTCAAACCCCAGCACCATGTACACAACAAGGCCTCAGAGCAATGAAACCTACATGAAAAACTAAATAAGACTGATTCTCTCTCTCTCTCACTGTCCCTCTCTCTCTTAAAATAAAAGATAAAGGGAGGAAAATTAACCTTGTATCCATATCCATAATTAGATAGCATATTTGTTATTTAGAGTTGAAGTTTTCCTGTAACTTAAAGCAGCAGTGGTGGGGCTGGGGATGTGCTCAGTGGCAGAGAGCATGCTTAAAATGCACAGACCCTGGGTTCCATCCCCAGCACCAAAAAAGAAAAAATAAATACCATAACAATGATATATAAAGTACAAAAACATCTGGTGTATGAAACACAAGTTTGGGCAAGCAGAGGACCTGTTTGTGGTGTGTCCCCTGGTGTTCTGAGCCAATGCAGTGTATGCAGCAGGTTACTGTAAACAGTATTAATTATCAGGGGGAGAAGAAAGACATCGCTACCATCCAGCTTTACTGTACCCGGTGTCATTCCCAGTCCCTCCTGATTGCTTTCTGTTGATAGGTCTGCAGACCACTCAGAATGGCCGGTTCTACGCCATCTCTGCGCGATTCAAACCATTCAGCAATAAAGGGAAGACCCTAGTCATTCAGTACACAGTGAAGCATGAGCAGAAGATGGACTGCGGAGGGGGCTATATCAAGGTCTTCCCTGCAGACTTGGATCAGAAGAACCTCAACGGGAAATCGCAGTACTATATTATGTTTGGTGAGTTGTGGTAGTACAGCGCGACCAGCTGTCTTCCAGACTTTGCTGACGTAGCTAAGGTGGTCGCATTGAACAGAGCTGACTAACACAGGTTGAGCGTCCCTCATCTGGAAATCCAAAATTCTTTGCAATCTAAAGCATTTTGTTTATGTGTTGTCATGCGGGGATGGTGCATGGTAGGCTGGTGCTCTACCACTGAGCTGCACCCCCAGCCCTGAGGCTTTGGGAGTCATCCCTATGACACTTCGAAAGTTTGGGATTGGGGCTGGAGCAGTGGCTCAGCGGTTACAGCGCTTGCTTCTCATGTGCAAGGACAAGAGTTCAAAGCCCAGCACCATGTACACAACAAAGTGTTGGAACAATGAAAGCCACATGAAAAACTAAATAAAATTGATTCTCTCTCTCTCTCTTTCTTTTTTTTTTTTTTCTTTTTTTTTTTTTTAAGGGCTGAGGACCGAACTCAGGGCCTTGCGCATGCTAGGCAAGCACTCTGCTGTCCCTCTCTCTTAAAAGAAAAAAAAAAGTTTGGGATTCAGCTGGGCCGGTGATGCACGTCTGTTATCCCAGCGGCTCGGCTCGGGAGGCTGAGACAGGAGGATTGCAAGTTCAAAGCCAGCCTCAGAAATTTAGTGAGACCCTAAGCAACTTAGTGAGAACCTGTCTCAAGATAAAAAAGGGCTTGGGGTAGCTGGTGGGGGGTGCTGGAGCAGTGTCTCAGCAGTGGCTCAGCAGTTACAGTGCTTGCCTGGCATGCATGAGGACACAGGTTCGAACCCCAGCAACGAAAGGCACATGAAAAACTAAATAAAATTGATTCTTTCTCACCCTCTTAAAAAAAAAAGGGGGGGGAGGTTGGGGATTTAGCTCAGTGGTAGAGCGCTTGCCTAGCATGCGCAAGGCCCCGAGTTTGGTCCTCAGCTCTAGGGGGGAAAAAACCTTTAAGAGTGAACGTATATTTAAGATATCCATCCAATCCATCCAGTATCTAGCTTTGGGGACTCATTCTCTGCTAGTGTGGGTGGCTTGCAGAACTTTTCTCCCATATGTGATTTACAGTGTGTGTCTCTCTGTGTGTGTTTTCCAGTCCTGGGGTCCTAGGGATGGAACCCAGGGCCTTATGCATACTGGGCAAGTGCTCCACCACTGAACACACCCCCAGCCCACTTTTAAATTCTGTTTTGAGAGAGGGCCTCACTAAATGGGTCAGGCTGGCCTTGAAGTCGTGCTCCTCCTGCTTCAGCTTTCTGAGCAGCTGGGATCATAGGTGTGCACCACCAGGCCTGGCTTGGATTTCTTTTATCTGTGAATTTATCATGATGAGAATCAGGCTTCTGATGGCTATGCTGTTCTTACGTTTTCTGCTATTATAATACTATTCAGAATCAGTTTTAGAAATAGAAAGAATGTTAGCTATGCTTCCTATTTTATTAGCTATTAGGTATTGAGTTATTTCCTAGATTTAGATCGAATACCCCCAGTCATTTTAGAGAGCAAAGTGGCTTCCTGGAGATCACAGTACTAATAGTTGCAAAGTCTATACAGACTTGAGATTCCTGACTCCCGCCCAGAGTTCCCTCTGCCCTCCAATGCCTGGCATTTTACTCTTGAATCTAAAATCTGGAAGAGAAAAGGTGTTATTTTTATTTAAAAAGACATTGAGCTGGCCTCTGCCTGTCATCCCAGCTATTTGGGAGACTGTGGGAGGAGGATTCGAAGTTCAAGGTCATCACCTGAAACTTAGGGATACCCTGTCTCAAAATAAAAAGGATTAGGGATGTAACTCAGTAGTAGAATGCCCTTGGGTTCAATCCCCAATACTGGGAAGAAGAAAAGAGAGAAAACAAAAGAAATTAAGCTGGGGGTGTGACTCCATGATAGAGCACTTGCCTAGCACACCTGAGATCCTGACCTCCATCTCCAATACTACAGAAAATGAGAAAAGAAAAGTCTCTGTTTGCATTATTATTCTCTTAACTCAGGATAGCAGAGCTATCTGGGGGAAATATACCTGTTGAATTAGAGATGATTTCACAAATATTTGCTTTTTAGACTTGGTAAATAAAAATGACCAGAAATATTCACCAAAATACCACTCTTAGCTATGTATAGCATATGTTCACTACATATGAATTGTGAAGCAGCATAATCTGGAATTAGTTTAAAAAAAAAAGCTGGGAATGGGGAATGGAGCTCAGTAACAGAGAACTTTCCTAGCATGGGCGAGGCCCTGGGTTCCATCTCCAGCACCCCAAAATAAGTAAATATATGTTAAAATAAATTTTCTATATTACTTTTGTTTTTAAGTCAAAACAAGTTCCATTCACTCAAACCCACTGCTCTCCCGACATCTGTCGCGTGGTGGCTCTCGCCCTCACTTTGCCAAGTGCTGACACTGAGGAGGAGAGAAGATTTGTGGGTCCTTGCCAAGGGCTTTCAATTTGCAGTACCAGTTTATGCATAAAACCCCAGATAACAGATAACACAGCCCCTACTTTGCCAATAAGGAGTCTGATTAAACCACTTGCCCAAAATTAGGTCACCCCAGGCCCATCTGTCTATTGCATTTCCTTCTGCAAATCAATTACCCACTTAAATATTTTGTTATTGCCATTCGTGGACAATGTCCAGATTTTCTGGCTGGTTTTGGATGTGTTCTGAACCTACATTAAATATTCAAAGTGTACAGGTGCTTAGGAATAGTCAGGCAAATGCTAACTCATTTTCAAGGGAAAATACATGAACATCTCTATCCTGAGGAAGCTGCCTTTCATATACATACATGCCATAGCTTTTGTTTAAGAAGTTCAACTGGAGGGGCTGGAGCAGTGGCTCAGCACTTGCCTGGCATGCAGGAGGACCTGGGTTCAACCCCAGCACCACATACACAGCTGAGTGTTGGAGAAACAGAGGCCAGATGAAAAAATAAATAAAATTGATTCTTTTACTTTCTCTCACTCTACCCCTCTCTCTTAAGAAAAAAAAAATCTACTAGAATGCTTTCCAGGGATGTCAGAAAAGGAAATTCTCTAAATAAGTCCTTTGAGACCTCAGCTGGGAGATAATAGTGTACTTTTCTATCCCACAGAAGACTATTTCCAAGTTCAACACAGCTTATGCTTCTGGCAAATAGATTTCATTCTGTTTTGTTTTTGCTATTCCGCACTAGGGGTAGAAGCCAGGGCCTGGCACATGCTAAGCCTGCACTCCACCACACCCACAGCCCCCGCATTGATAGCATTCTTAAAGTAATTACAGGCAGCCTGGTCACCAGGATTTATTGTGGAGTTCTATCACTGCAAGTTCATAAGAAAGGTTAAAGCACAGTCTAGAAGAAATCTTGTGTTTACAGTGGGTGTTCCTAGCAGAATCCCCAGGGCTGGGTGCTGGGGCTCAATGGATGTAATGGAATTCCATCTAAGACAGAAAGAAGCAGATGTCTTAGGACATTCTCCCCCCCACCCCCAGGACATTCTTAAGGCATAATCTATAAAGCCAGAGTAGGGTCACTGTAAACAATCTCAGAAGGTTTGATGAATTTTCCAGATTCCTCTTATAAACTTTATTTATCATTTTCAGAACTCCGTTCTCTTATCTGGCCCCTCTCAGAGAATTCCATTTCCTTAGTGACTGATTTTTTATTTTTTGATTATTAATGTATTTTTTGCACTGGGGCCTCATGCATGTAAGGTAAACATACTTATTTTATGGACCAGGACCCCAGGGTACGGCGAGGCTAAGTTGTTGCCAAATGTTTGAACACAGTGAATGAGACCTTGCGTTAGTTTAAAGCCCAACTCCAGCTCTGAAGCTGCTCCCCTCACCTGGCCACAGTGCACTGGTCAGAGCCTCCCCAGAGGCCTGGGGAGGCACATGCAGGGCCTTAGGTTCCACTCCCAGCTCAAGAAGAGCTTTAGATGAAGGCGGAAACTCAGGCAGTATGCGGGGACACTGCAGACTGAGCGCTCCTTGCTTACACGCTGGAAGCTCAGGCAGCATGCGGGGACACTGCAGACTGTGAGCGCTCCTTGCTTACACGCTGGTTTGTCCTAGAGTCCGAGGTAGTTTTGCTGGTCAGACACCTGACTGGGAGAAGGTGGCCATTCCGGTTGATTATCTCTTAACAGGCACATCCAGTTGTTCCTGCACACACGAGCTTCCTGTGCCTCCTATATTTAAGAAGAATATTGGGGGGTTATTCTATGGTAAATCATTAAGGCAGAAATTGAGAACATCTAACATTTTTTTGGTAGGACCCGATATTTGTGGATTTGATATGAAGAAAGTCCATGTTATTTTACATTTCAAGAATCAGTATCATTCAAACAAGAAACCAATCAGATGTAAGGTAAATACCCTCATATTTAAATTATATTAACCTTTTGTGTGTGTGTGAGAGAGAGAGGGAGAAAGAGAGAGGGAAAGAGATGGGGTCTGGCTGTGTTGCCCAGGCTGGCCTTAAACTCTTGGGCTCCAGTGGTCCCCCTGCCTCACCCTCCTGAATAACTGGGATTACAGGCAAGCGCTACCATGTCCAACTTCTATTAACTTTTGACTGGAGCGGTGGCCTAGTGGTTGGAGCTCTTGCCTGGCATATGTGAGGACCCAGGTTCAAACCCCAGCACCACATACCAACTGAGTGTTAGAGCAGTGAAAACCAGATGAAAAACTAAAATAAAATTCATACTCTCTGTCTGTCTGTCTGTCTGTCTCTCTCTCTCTTTCTCGCTCTCTCTAAAAAAACAAAGTTTTGATCTTTGAATATTTAAGAGCCAGGGAAGGGTCTTGTCCCTGGTTTCCAGTTGAGCGACCCGTTAGTGACACTTGTCTCCTTGGACTGGTTTTCTGGAGTTTTCACCCCACCCAGCAGGAGGACACTCTTCACTGTGATTGAGGACATCATGTTATAATTTACCCCATAAGGTTATGTAATAGGATAGTCACATTCCGGCCATATCCATCATCATTAAAGAATGTAATGTTCAGGTTGAAAAAAAACATTGTGGAGAAAGTAGGTAATCTTCAGAATCCCAGGCCATTGGAAATGGGAATATTTCCAAGATGAAGTCATACTTTCTTGGCTTTTGGCTCAAGGATTCCTGTGAAAATGATAGGCTGAGTGAGTTATGTGCTCCATGGGGACCCCGAGCTGCACGGTGTTCACATGGCCATCGGTGGCTGCTGATGGCCCAGGGCAGGGCTCCAGAGGCAGTTAGTGTTAGGTCCCTGGGCACGCATGGGCCTGTGAAAGGAAAGGACCCTCTCTGTCACTCCCCTACCCTGTGTAAGCATCAGGAAGCAGGGTCCTGCCCCATGGGGTTTTCTAGCACCTGGAACTCACCATGGAAACAGGCAGGCGACAAGGGCTTTTCAGCGTCATCGACAGCTGGACAGGAGGCGGCCACAGCCATTCTTCATTTGCTCCCAAGCCCCTCTGGAGATCCGATGGCCTCTTCACAGGACCCTGGAGACTGGAGGCTCCTCTCTGGAATTTGCCCCGCAGGTCCCCCTGCACTCCCTCCTGCACACCCTGATTGTAGGGGTGTGACAACTTGCACTCCTTTCGGGTTCAGCTGAACACCAGCCATGCAGGGAGGCAGAAAGGAAGGAGCCCCAAAGTCCAGCTGGAACCTGCAGAGGAGCTCGTTCTGTAGAGAGGACAGGACGCAGTTGCCTGGGGCCAATAGCCTATGTGGCCCTGAGTGGCGTTCATAGGCCTAAGGCGCCCCAGACGCCGCTGCTGCAGGGCTGTTGAAGTGGCCTTGAGTCCCAGCAGCAAGTTGGCGTTGTGGTCTCAGGGAAGAGCCCTGGTGTGTTTGTGGGGCTCTGGCTGGGTTTGCGAGCCGTGGAGGAAAGGTCAGAACCCCACTCGCAGGCACTGGTCAGCTCCCAAGGGGTTTCAAGGCGGGAATGTGAGCTTCCTGTAGTTGACTTTGCTTTACTATCACAAAGTACCCGAGATAACCAATTTAAAAAGAGAAAAGGTTTATTTTGGCTCACAGCTTTGATGGTTTTGGTTCATGGTCGGCTTTGTTCCTTCTGGGCCTGCAGCATCAGGGTGGGAGCTCATGGCAAAGGAAGCCTATTTTAACCTGCGCCTGGGAATGGAGAAAGAGAAAAAGATGCCTGGTGTCCCCTTCAAGGGCACAACCCCAGTGACCTAACTTCCTTCCACCAGCCCTCACCTCCCAGTGGCACCGCAGGCTGGCAGCCAGGCCTTTAACAAGGCCTTTGGGGATGCTTATCAAACTGTAGCAGGAGTCTACTTGCTCAGCCACACATGAGAAACAGTTAGAAAGTGAGGAGGTACTCCACAAAACTACGACTCTTCCAGGGATGTCCCCTCCCTTTTTATTTTTATTTTATTTTATTTATTTGTTTGGAGCACTGGGGATGGAACCCAGGGTGTCTCAGGTGCCAGGCCAGTGCTCCAGGACCCAGCCCCCAGGATGCCGTTTTGAAGACACATCAGCCCCGCCTCCTGTGTCTCCGGCCGCTTCTTGCTTCATGCGTCTTGTCCAGAGCCTGTTTTAACTGTGCCTTCAGACCTGCTCTGTGACAGCGAAGGTGCAGGTTTCGTTGTCCTTTTCTCCCACACCTGTGCAGGTTGATGGGTTCACACACCTCTACTCTCTGATTTTGAGACCAGATCTTTCTTATGAAGTGAAAATCGACGGTCAAGTAATCGAGTCTGGCAGCATTGAGTACGATTGGAACTTAACCTCACTCAGGAAGATGGAAAAGTCTTCAGCAGAGCCTAAGGATTCTGATGGGGCCAAGGAGGGCAAAGTCCAGGTATGGATTTTTCCTGAACAACTCTGGTAGGTGCAAAGTTGTATGAGAATAGTCTGGAAGCACCTAGCTACTGTACAGCTGCTGCTAGAGGGACAATCTTATAACCATCACTGCCCTCCCCCGGGCACGGCCACTGAGACCAGCCCCACAGCCACCCACGTCAACAGATTGCAGAAGAGCCGTTTGGCCTTTGAGATAGAAGCAAGCAGGACTTGTGTTTTCAATGATTGTATTTTGAAGGTGGAAATCAGAGCCCTGAGCATGCTGAGCGCTGCTCTGCCACTGAGCCCCA
>PVKS010029173.1:0-25617 GCA_004027875.1 Aplodontia rufa
AGTGAGAGCCTCTGGGCCCCCCACCCATGTTAGTCTCCATACTGTTCCAACTGGAGCCAGAGCCAAGTGAAAGCCCCTGGATAGACAGGCAACCGCACCAATGCAGTACCGGGCTGGGGCGTCCTGCCGCAAGGTAGAAGAGCCTGACTCGAAGAGGGGCGTGGCACAGCATCGGAAGCCCGTTTTTTTCTTTTCTTTCTTTCTTTCCTGATGGGGACGGAACCCAGGGCCTGGGGCATCAGAGCCTTCCTGTGCGCAAAGGCCCGATCCGAGTGAGGAGCTGGGGGCGGGGGGGGGGGGCTCCGGTGGGCGGGACCTCGTCTGCTGGGGCGTGGCCCACCCTGATGTCCCGCCCCTCAGGGCGCCGGAGCCGGAGTCCGCGGTGGCGGAGGAAGCGGAGCGGCGGGCTCGAGGCTGCCGCCTGCAGTACCAACGCGCCGGCGTGCGCTTCCTGGTGCCTTTCGCTGCGCACCCGCTGGACGGTGGCCGCCGCCTCACTCACCTGCTTGGCCCCGACTGGCTGCTAGACGTGACTCACCTCGTGGCGCCGCACGCCCGTGTGCAGGACCCGCGTGTGGCCTCGCTGGAGAGCGGCCGCATCCTAGTAGGCCGGGAGCCTGGTGTCACCTCCATCGAGGTGAGCCAGCGAGGGATGCTGGGGAGCGAACCCCCTGAGAAAGGTGTAGGTGTCCACAGAATGTTCATGTCAGGTGTGGAGAGTGTGGGAGGAGCCCGCCCGGGCTATACCTGGGGAGGGGTGGTGGGCAGTCTAGGTATGAGCACAGTGGGATTGGGGGGTTGGACCACACGGCACCTGAATGGCAGGTGCGGGCCGGGTCTCAAGGGGAGGGCCCTTGCCCCCTAGGTGTAATATTGGGGTCCAGGTACTTATGCGGCATGTAGTTGGGGTGTAGAGTGGAGGAGAGCAGTCTATGAGGATTCTGGAAGCAGAAACCAGATCCCTTTGGGTAGGGGCTGTCTGTGTAGGAGAACCCCCTCTTCCAGCTCCTTCCCACCCATAGGTGCGATCCCCGCTGTCTGACTCCATCCTGGGGGAGCAGGCTCTGGCTGTGACAGATGACAAGGTCTCGGCGGTGGAGCTGCGGGTGCAGCCAGTGATGGGCATCTCCCTGGCCCTGAGCCGGGGCACTGCCCACCCTGGGGAAGTCACTGCCACGTGCTGGGCACAGTCAGCGCTTCCCGCCCCAAAGCAGGTGACGCCTGGGAGCCAGGGGGATGAGATGAAAGCCTACAGATGGGGACTCATGGCAGGGGAGGATAGGAGGGAGAGGGCCTTGGTATGTCAACCTCCCTTACCTTAGGGATTTCAGAATGAGCACAGACTTCCCTGTGAGGTAGTGAGCTCTCTGCAGCTGGAGGTGATCAAGCAGTGGCTGGCTGGAGTATAGCAGTGGGAGGTTGATTAGATGGTTCTGAGAACCCTCCCAAGGACAGAGACTCTGGGGCTGAGTGGCAGACAGGTGATTGACACACATCCCCTCTCTCCCTGTGTTTTGTCTATCTGCCTGTGTCTCTGTTCTCTCTGATCTCCGTGTGGCCTGTCTCTGTGGGAGTGGTCTCTGTGTGCATGGGTGCCTGCCCTCGCGTGTCTCTGCCTGTGTCTGTGTGCCTTACAGGAGGTGGCCCTCTCCTTATGGCTGTCCTTCTCTGACCACACATTGGCCCCTGCTGAGCTCTATGATCGCCGTGACCTGGGACTGTCTGTCTCAACTGAGGAGCCTGGTGCAGTCCTGCCAGCTGAACAGCAGGGTGCCCAGCTCGGGGTGGTGGTGAGTGGGGCGGGCATTGAGGGGCTGCCCTTGCACGTGGCTCTGCATCCACCAGAGCCCTGTCGCCGGGGCCGCCATCGTGTGCCCCTGGCCTCTGGCACTGCCTGGCTGGGGCTGCCCCCTGCCTCCACACCAGCCTCTGCCCTCCCTTCCAGCCCTGCCCTAAGCCCACCAGCCACAGAGGCCAGCATGGGGGGTGAACGGCAGGCCGCAGGCAGTGGTGGGGACAGCATAGTTGTGAGGGGCAAGTTTGAGCAGACGGAGGAAGAGGCTGGAAAGGAGGAGTCTGAGGCCAGGGAGGAGGAGGAAGAAGAGGAAGAGATGGTCCCCGCTCCTCAGCGTGTCACCGACCTAGAGCTGGGCATGTATGCCCTACTGGGAATCTTCTGTCTGGCCATCCTCATCTTCCTGGTCAATGGTGTGGTCTTTGTGCTGCGCTACCAGCGCAAAGAACCCCCCGACAGCGCCACTGATCCAGCCTCCCCCCAGCCTCACAACTGGGTCTGGCTGGGCACTGATCAGGAGGAACTGAGCCGCCAGCTGGACCGGCGGTCTTCTGGCCCACCCAAGGGGGAGGGGGGCTGTCCCTGTGAAAGTGGGGCCAGAGGGGAGGCTCCCACCCAGGACCCTGGCCCTCCTGGGGGCGCTACCAGCTCCTCAAGCACTCTGACCCGCAAGGAAGCTGGGGGACGGCGGAAGCGTGTAGAGTTTGTGACGTTTGCACCAGTGCCCCCTGCCCAGCTGCCCGAGGAGCCTGTTGGGGCCCCAGCTGTGCAGTCCATCCTGGTGGCAGGCGAGGAGGACATCCGCTGGGTGTGTGAAGACATGGGGCTAAAAGACCCCGAGGAGCTTCGTAACTACATGGAGAGGATCCGGGGCAGCTCCTGACCCTTCTCCAGCCCACCAGGCCCAGTGTTGTCAGCCACCAGCTTGGGCAGCAGAGGCAGGTGGGGATCCAAACAAGCCTCTTGCCTGTCCCTCCTGCTCACTCTCTGGCACTTGTTGATCCAAGTCCCCTGCCTGGTCCCCTGCAAGGAATCCCATCCAGGTCCCCCTCTCCCTGCCCCTTGTCATGGACCATGGTCGTGAGGAAGGGCTTATGCCCCTTATTTATGGGAACCATTTCATTCTAATGTTGGGTACAGAATAAACAGAAGGAAGCCACCATGGCTGGGGCTGTTCTGCTATTGTCTGTCCACCCGAGAGAAGTACAGGTTGGGGGTAGAGCATGTTCAGCCCCTGTCCCTGCTGGAATAGTTTTGGGAGGCTGCGCCCTGTCGTGTTCTTTCGTAGCGATGAGCAATCCAGATAAACAGTGTGGCCGTGACAGCCTGAATGCCAGCCAGCAGGAAGAAGTAGCGGTCCATCTGGCAATTGTTAATGTTCCCTGGGAAGGGAGAGGTTGACATTTGTCAGGGAAATGCTGCTTGTCTTACACCCGCTCCCTTTCCTGTCCTGGCTCCTGGGCTGGCAGCTAAGGTAATGAAGGCAGTGGGTGGGATCCAAAGACTCTGGGTAGAGAGCCCTCCAGTGTCTGGCTCCCTGAGTGTCCCCTCTGAGAAAAGTGACAGCCAGAATGACAGTTCCAGAAGCCCAAGGAGCCTCACAGGGCCACTGAGTTCAATGAATGCTTTCTTTTTGACAGCTGGAGAAACAGGTCCAAGGAGGGGAGGCCACACTGTGGGGGTCTGGCCACATTTGGGCTACAACCATTTCCCCCCCCAACTACAGCCCCCTGGTTTGAGGTGTCTTGGGTCAAAGCACACCTGTGTCCTTGCCTGGGGACAGGGTGGGGGCTCTATCACACTCACCAAAGTCCTTAGGGCAGTACATCCAGCCTCCCGGCAAGGACAGTAGCGCCACAAGTGCTGAGCCCAACAGCGAGCCCACCCCGGACAGGCAGAAGAAGATGCCCATGATGGCACCCTGCATGGAGCGTGGAGCTTCTGAGTAGGCAAACTCCAGACCTGTGGGGAGGGAGAAGGGAGAGCACCAGGCGCAGCTGGAGGAGCACAGAGCAAGCCCGGGTGTAACATGTGGACCACACTCCCCAGCCCCAGCCTCCATCCTGGCTTCCCTGGAGAACCCACGCTCTCCACGGCTGACAGTGCCTAAGCCCCTGCGCCATCCTCCCCTCTGCTCTGCTCTGCTCTGCTCCACAACTGGATGCTCACCTCCACACCATGCTACACACACTTCCCAGAAGGCTCTGGCACCTGCCCTGGGCTTCCCATTTTAGGGACAGAACCCCAAGCTGGCACCATCTTCACCCTTGACTCCCCACCCTCCCTGCAAAATATAGATATGTGCCATCCTCTCCCTTCCACCTTGTGTCAAACCCCAGCCCTGGTCACTCCTTGGCTGGCCCCCACAATTGCCTCTTAGACACCCCTGATTTGCATCCTCCTCATGCAGCCACAGGGGTCTGTCTGCAGCATATGATGGGGGCCTTTCCTTGCCAAGCCTGTTGGAGAGTGGAGGGGAACACTGCTGCCCTCAGGGGAAACCCCAAGATCCAGGCCCTATGTGACCCTCCCCACTCCTTGGTTGTGCTCCTCTCCAGTCCTACCCTGCCTGCATCCCACCTAGCTTGGGTTTTTTTCCTATGTTGTTCCCTCTCCCTATGAGGTCCTTCCTCCCACCTGCTGAATTCTGCCTCCCCCATGCCCAGCTCACCTGCCTGCTGCCCAACTCTCACTCTACAGCACTTTCTGGGCTTATTGTTTGCAGATCGTCTCCCCCCACCCCCCGAGTGAGCTCATGGTGGGTTTCATCTTTATGTCGAGCCCACCCCAGGCTTGCAGCTCAACCTCTCTGCCCTGTGCATTTGAGAGAGACAAAAATGTGCACTATAGGACACAGTACTGTGGGCAGGAAGGGCAGACGCCTCTGCTCAGGGGCTTTGACATCAAGGGTCAGAATTGAAGGGGAAACAGGAGACCCCCTAAGCACAAAGGATAGCAACTGCAAAGACGCAGGAGGTGGGGAACATGGCACTGGGACACATGGAAAGTGGGTGTGGGAAGTGCTTTTTCACCTCCACAGTCCCCATACCCATCACAGGAGCTGGCTTCAAGCCAGTGCTAATAAATCCCCATTGGGAAACACTGCCTTCCTCCACATGGAAGCTCTGAGGCAGTGTCCCAAGCCCCCCTGACTTGGAGGCATCAGCAGGCAGAGCCCCACACAGGTGCAAGGGCAGGAGTAGGTATCTGGGTTACCTGGGATGCTGGCAAAAATCTCACTGATCCCAATGAGCAGGTACTGAGGGATCTGCCACCAGATGGACAGGGGTGCTGCGTAGTACACGTCCTCTCCAATCACCTGGGGCACGGTCTCATTGTGGGCAATGTATTGTAAGCGCTCCATCTCCAGGATTCCTGGTGGGGGAGCGGAGGGAAAGTACAGCCAGCCCCACCCACAGCAGAGTTTGCTTCGTGGTGGGTGCTATTAAATAGACAATGATTGACAGGGAGGCATGTAAGCAAGAGAATACTGGTCAGGAGGGTGAGGGTGAGGGTCAAGATTTGAGTTCGAACTCTTTTTTTTTTTTTTTTTTTGCCTTGGCAAGAAGTTCAGAGCTAGGCTTTGTTCTCAGTAGCAACTCTCATTTATGGAGAGCCTGTTAATAGAATTCTTGCAAATGAAGAAAGTGAAACAGACTGAGAAGTCAACCCAGGATCACACAGCAGATAAGTAACCAAAGCTGGATCCGATCTCCAGTATATCTGGTGGCAAAGCTGGCCTCCTTGTCACAATGTCACATGGCTTTTCTTTTGCCACAGTAAGTGTTATAATCATGTTTCTAACCTGGCTTTCAAGTTGTTTAATCTCCTTCCTTTCACTGCCTGGAAGATAGCTGTGCACAATGAATTAGGGGACATGAGTTCCAATCCTGGCCGTACCACTGACTGACTGTATGACCTTGGACAAGTCACTCAACCTCTTTGAGACTCAGTTCCCTTGTGCAAGAAGCAGGAATAAAATTCCTAGGGTTATTATGAGGTTGAAATAAGACAGAACACATTTAAAGCATATAGCCAAAAAAAAAAACATCTAGTTTGGTTTTCATACTTTAAACGTTATACTACGTATCGAGCTTCGATTTCTTCAGCTGCTACTTGTGATCCAGGCACGTTGTAAGTGCTTCACAGACTTCTCCCCTAAACCTCAAGACACCTGCTTTAGATTGCGTTCCATGACGGCAGAGCCCAGCCACCCTCCGGGTTTGAATGCATTTTTATCCCTGCTTAAGAGGCAGCTTGGAGATCTGATGTAACTTCAGGCTCACGGAGCTACTAAGTGAGAGGGTTCAAGTTAGCACCAGCATGAAAGCCTGCACTACCTGAGCCCTTTTTAGATTTATTTTTAATTTTATTTTATATTTATGGTGTTGGGGCTCAAATCCAGGGTCTCTCATGCCTGGTAGGCAAGTGCTCTCCCAGCCGAGAATCCTTTTGAAATGGAAGAAGGAAGAGAATTTCTCTTTTTAAGTCCCCATTTTTCACTAAGAGGCGGCGCATCTTTGAAAAATTTACTCCGATCCCCCCATCCTTTTTGGCAGTATTAGGGACTGAACACAGGAGCAATCTTACACTAAGCTACATCCACAGCCCTTTTGATTTTGAGACAATCTTGGTAAGTTGCCGAGGGTGGCCTTGAACTTGCGATATCCTCCTGCCTCAGCCTCCTGCGTTGCTGGGATTACAGACATGCACCACTATACCCTGTGCATTATCCACAGCAGTGAAAAAAAAATCTCTGCCTTCAAGGAGCTTCTATCTCTCTAGGTGAAATATCTGTACTTCTCTCTGCCTGAGTTTCTTCATCTGTCAAAATGAGGGAGGTTGGATTCAGTGAGGAGGATCTCCTTCAGCTTGACTTCCTGGAAGACCACACCTGCTACCAGTCAATGATAGGGTACTTGGCCTGGGCCATGGCTTCAGCATGGTGGTACAGCCCCTCTACCCCCATCCCAGATAGACAACAGCTGGGTCTTGGCCCCATGCCCCTCCACATACCTGCTACAATGACAGAAGTAAAACCAAAGAACATCCCCAGGGCCATCTTCTGCAGAGTGGAGGGAAGTAGCCCGTGCCGCAGCAGTAAAGGGTCAATCCAGTGGTCCTTCAGAGGGACCAGAATCAGCACCACCACCACGTTGGCCAACAGGAGCCAGGCTTCTGGGAACTGGGCAGGAGGGAGCCATGAGGAAGGACTCTGGGCTGGAGTCATCAGACCTGGACTCCAGAAAGTGTCTAAGTAATCCAGGGCCAGCCCCCTCTCCTCTCCAGAGCTGGAACTCCTCAGCTGCATAACTAGGACACAGATTGGATCAGGGACAGTAAACAGGCCCCTCCTGTATTCCAGCAATGGGTAGTGGCTACCTAGAACTTTTATGGGCTCAGCATAAAAACATGTCATGATTGATTAGTGATGTCTGCCACAGGCAAATGTCATTTATCTCCCACTCTGAAGATCTTTGATTTTATGAGTCTCTGCAATGCCAAGGAACTAGTTTAGGAAGTTCTGGTGGAAGGCAGAGACCTAGGTATCCAAGGGTAGTGGAGAAAGCAGGAACAAGGTAGAGTTGAGTGGAAACTATATGTGCTCTCTCTGAGGGTACATCAGGGACAGTGAGGCCAGCTTCAGAGCCACAGCATGGGGCAGTGAAGCTGACCTGAGTTCTTTGGAGCAGCGGAGCATCTTGGCAGGATGCCCAGGTTGTAGCACTGGTTTGTCCACCCCTCAGGTGCTTTTCCTGTGTCTTAAGGGTGCCCTGCAGCTGAGGGAGGAAAGGGTGAAGGCAGCTTCCTTTCCTCTTCTAGAGGAAGCCCCTGCTACCTGGACCAGAGGCTGAACCCGTGCTTCATCTCACCCTGTAGCTTCTGCTGCTCAGAGCCTTGAAGCTGTCGGTAGGGTTGGCTGGGAAAATGTTCGGGATGTGGAGATGGAGGCCTTGCAGGACGTAGGTAGACTGCATCTGCCAAGAAAGGCAGAGGTGAGGCTGGAGCCGCCGCCGCTCCCAGCCCCAGGGAGAAGCTCACCCATCCCTTCCTGCCTGGAGCCAGGCATAGATGGCCAGCCGCTTCCTCCACCCTGCTGTCTGGCCAGCCGGGGAGCTTGCAGCTTATCCCCAAGCCAGCGCAGCTGGTCCCACTCAGGTTTGTATTTCCAGGTCGTGGCACAGAGGGAGCAGACTGATTTTGTTTGTTGAATGGGGAAGATAATGACATGGCGGTCATGTCATTATTCAGTGCCAGAGATTCTCATCTGGCACTGAAGACAAGCTGAGTCCCATGAGTTGACATGGGCAGGAACCGCATGGATGCTGCCACACCAGAATGGCCCTGGGCATAGCTGCTGGAGCAGCCCAGTGCCCTGCCTCCTGCCACACCAAGCGTTGTCCCTTTAGAAAACCGAGAGGTCCAGGGGTTGGGGCTGGGAGGAACTCTTGGGGGTGCTCAGGGTAGAAACTAATTACCAACGGGTGTAGAAGGGCATCAATATTCTGACAACTGGTATGACTGAAAACAGCCATGGACACCCTCCCCTGTGTCCCTGGTCTCATCATGGATGCTCTCTGGGCTTCCCCGAAATCACAGGCTGGCCCTGCATGATCCTGTCTTATGGGTTCCAATGAAAAGGGCATGGGAGCAATGGCCTTATGCCTGGGGGTTGGGGCTGGGGCTAGGCTGCGGTCCCTGCTCTCCCTCACACACACATCCACCCTTGGAAGAGGCACAGCGGTTGGGAGGCATCGGCTCTCAAACCTGAGAACCAGCATCATCTGAAAGCTTATAAAGCCAGAGATTGTCCCCCGCCCCACAATTCTGCAGTCTGGGGTGGGACTTGGGAACCTATTTTTAAAAGCTATGCAGGTGATTCTAGAGTGGTGGGGGACCACAGCTATAATGCACTCCACCCCAAACCTGTCCCAAACTTGTGGTGGGGTCTTGGCAACCAGCGCACCCTCCCTGCCACAGACGCACAAATGGAGATCGAATGCATAGAGATGAAGAGCTGGTGGTCTAAGCCACCAAGTGTCCATGTGGGAAACTGGAGCCCAGAGAGCTGGGGCATCCTCGTCATGGAGCGGGGCCTCCTGCAATCACCCGGGGTGGGGCTTTAATTACTGGGATGGTGGTGCCTCCAGCCCACACCAACTGGTGCAGAGCAGCAACTCATTTTGCTCTTGCCCTTCCTGCAGACCCTGGGCTTCTACGATAAGATCTGAGACCCATGAGGGAGTCGGGAGTCAGGGCCCCAATCAAAAGGCAGGGCTGCCCACCTGGAAGTACACCATCCAATAAGGCACCAGGGTCACCATTACAGGCAAGATCTTCACCAGCACCTGAAAGTTGGCAATGTCCTCTTCGTGAGAAGGACCAGGCTGGGGAGTTCTCTGATCAGGCAGCAGGTGGTCACCTTGAGAGTCTCTGCGGGCCACAAGGACAGCAGAGAAAGTGGCAGCCATCATCCTCCCCATCGCCACGGCCACTGCTTTCACCTCCACCACTATTCCCTAACAACCCTACACCTAAGATCACTGCTACTGCACCCATCAGCTCCACCATCACCCCTCAGACCCTGCATTCCACTGAGGGCATCGTCTTCACGGTACAAGGCCAGCTTCCTTACCGGCATCTCTGCTGGTAAGATGATCATTGTCCCTGAAACCACCTCTTCACCCAGGTTTCATCTCTGTCACTGTCACTTTTTTTCAATATTACCATCATTGTCTACCATTGGTAACAAAGGTAGCCAATCAGACTCAAGCCACTCTTGATCTGTTGCCCCTTTGGGTCCTGGGAGAAGTAAGACCAGAGGCTGTGGCAGGAGGGCTTGAGGGACTTTTTGACTCACGGCATCAATTTGCCATGGAAACCAGGGGAGTCCCAGTCCAAGCCTGACTTTGAGGCTGTCATGGATTTGATATACCCAAATTTCCCTGCTGCTGTCCCCTAGGTCCATCCTCAAGGATGGGCTCAAGAGGGACTTAATGCCACACTCCCACTTGCCAAGGGGTTGGAGTAGAGAGGCACAGGCAGAGACAGCGTCATTAGAAGACTGGATAAACCAACCACCACTGCAACCTTTACCCTTTGACCTTCATCCTGAGAGCTTCCAATCCCTTCTTTCCCAAGAGCCTGCATCATCCTTGAGATCCCCAAAGGCACAAGACCACCCAAAGATGGCCTCCATTCCTGTAATGCAATGCTATTCCTATACCAGCTGGCTCCTTCCCCTGCCATTGATTCCAGGCCAGCCTGACATTTGACCAACACAGCAAGGCAGAAGTAACACTCTGGGACTGCCAAGCCCTCCGGGGCTTCCACCCCCTACCATCTGGAGCAGTATTTCTTGGAATGCTCTCTCCTCTTGCAACCGGACACCATGCTCTGAGAAGTTCAAGCCACTGACGGGCCACACGAAGGAGAACTGAGACAATGCTAGCCCACAGCCACCATCAACTGCCAGCCATCTTGGATATTCTAGCCCTTTCAAGTCCCCAAATGACTGTGACCCTGGTGACGTCAAACTTCCCTGCTGAGCTTAATTATCACCCACAAAATTATGAGAGGGGATGAAAAGGTCGTTGTTTAATCCAGTAAGTTGTGATGTGGTTTGTTAGGCAAATGCAAATAACCAGGTGGACCCTCTAGCAGTATAGCAGGGTGAAATGCTCTTGAGTTTTTCCATCTAGTTCTTGTTGACAAGAGCTGTAATTGGCTTTGCAATCTGGAAGATTTGCTTAGTATAAGTGGCAAGTGCAGAGCCCCTCAGAACCTCCCTCCTTTGGATGCCAGCTAGTGGGGGAGGGAGCAGGGTCGGCTGATTTAAGACTGTTACACTTAGTAACAGGGCAGTGTTACCACTGTAGATACCAACACCACTGTTTCAGCTGACTCACCAACATCACTGTCAAGACCATGCCCATCCTCACCCGTTGCACCCTCACCAGCACCACCACCGCCTTGACCATCACTGCTATCCTAGGTCACTGTGGGCAGCTCTGGCACCCTGGAGGGCAGATCATCACAAAAGCCCGCTTGCTAGAGCTGAACCAGAATGCCCCCCCCGGAGTCTTGGCGGCCTCCTTTGCCCTTCCTTACCTGGCAGAATGTCGTTGGCACAGCCGGGGGCAGCAGTTCTGCAGGGCAAGTTTAAGCATAGAGGACACTTGGCTGCCCATGGGGGGCTTGGTGATAAAGACAGGGGTGGCAAAGAGGAAGATGAAGAATGCCAGGCCTACACAGCCCACAGGGATGCTGTAGCCCACCAGGAAGTTGATGTTCTGCTGGATGAAGGCCACCACCAGCAGCGAAAGCACAGCACCCAGGTTGATGCTCCAATAAAACCAGTTGAAGAAGCGGCGGGTGGCATCACGGCCAAGATCCATCACCTGCCAGTCAGCCAGGGGTAATAGTGAGGGCCAGGGGCACTGTTTGTACCTGTGCCCTTCCCTCCCATGGGGACACTTCTTGGGTCAGTGAGTGGGCACTTCCCTAATCTCTGATCACTAAGCATATGCTCAATAAATATTTGTTCAAAGAATGAAAAAAAAACCTTTCTTTTGGGAGCCACTTGTTAATGAACAGAACATTTGGGCACAGCTGTTTTTACATGCCCATGACACACATTGCTTTTTTATTGTCTCCAAGTAGTGCACCCAACAGATGTCTCCGAGACGACTTTGTTCACTTCTGGTTGATTTAACCCTTTGTCTTTGACTGAGCAACCTGCACTATGAATTACTTTTATAATCAGAAAAAAAAGCCAATAAAGATCTCAGTTGTGTTCCATACTGTTAAACTGATGTACACCTATTACTGAAAGAATAGTGAAAAATCTGAGAATTTCCTCAGCAGTTTGGAGGAGCAGAGTACTATATTGTGGCCCATCCCTGTCCTGACTTGCCAGTTTTGTGCCCAATCAAACAAGGTTGGCATAATCAGGGAGGGTGGAGGGGGTCCTGGATATGTCCCTGAGAGCAGGTTCTGACCTGGTAGAAAATATTTTTTTCAAGCCCCCCAAGCAAGGACAGATGGGCTGGAAATCTTTGCCTCGGATTTGGGTCAATCTGCAACAGTCAGGCCCCAGGCCCACTTCCAGTCTACTGGCTTGGGTCAGCAGCACTGGCTGTCCCACCCCACCTGCTAGACCCTGGTGCCAGATTCTGATTCCAGCAGGTCTGGACATGGCCTGGGCATCTCCATTTCTCAAAAACAGTGCAGGCTGGGGATCACCTCTCAAGACAAATGCTTCTCAACAGTCTTAAACCAGCCACCCTTTTAACCCTCTTCCCACCACCCCCTGCAAATCTCATAATTCTTTACTGTCCTTCTACCAAGGGACACGTATTTGTACTAGATAAGAAGGTTTTGTCAAGTTGTACTTTCTGTAGTTGCAATGGAAGAAAGATAGTTTGCTCCTTGTCTAAATGCAAATTTATAATCCATGTGGGCTGTGCTTAAAATGGCCTTCCCTTGGAGATTCCAAGGGGTCCTCCTAGTGATGGGGAGGGAGGGGCAGATCAGCTCAGAATCCTTACTCTGGACTTTCAAGCGGAAAATTGAGTAAGTCCCATTATGAGCAGCTACTTCCGTTTATTAATTGGAAGTAACCAAATACGACAATTGCAACTCTAAGGGGAAGATCGGGCAGCCCATTCAGGATATAGATGAGTTCTTCCAGAACGAGCAGACACTTTGCTGAGAGTGATGGATGGCCCTTTCTGAAGTCACCAAGTGTGGTAAATGCAGCTCTTAAGTATAGCTGTCTGCCAGATGGTGCCAGCCCTCCCCTCGTCCCCTGACTGACCACCCCTTCAGTGCTCTGGCACACCCACTCCTGCCAGCCTGTCCATCTCTATACCTCAGCAGAGCCATTTTTAAAGGACTGGAATCCAGTGAGGTCCATCCCCACCCCAAACCGGGTCAGTGCTTCTGCACTGTCTTGAGCTCTGGTCTCGTCTTCTTAAGGCAGCCTTCCAGTCCAGCCTTGCTCTGCCCTAAGTCCTTGCTCAGTAAATAGGGGAATGCACAGGAGCCACTGTCCCTGTGAATGCCTTGGGAGGCTCTGCTCAGTGGCCTGGCATCTGGGGGATCAGTTCTGCCACCAGAAGGAAGGAGAAGGGGACTCTGTGTGTGTGAGACCTTGGAGGTCAAGGGGCCAGGGAATAGGTTAAGGGTTGCTGGAGTAGGTGGGAGGTGGGGTATCAATAAAAGTGTAGAATTAAGGGAATATGGGAATGCTCTTGGCAAGGGTTTCGAGCTCTTAGTATGAAGGAGGGGTCAGCACTGAATGAGAAAGGGACCGAGTTGTCCTGGGGGCACCAAGTCTACCATTATGAAAGGAGCCTAAACAGGCAGGACAAGTGACTCTTTAGCAAGGACACTGGACATGTGCTGGGTGCTGGATTGTGGGTACCAACTGCATAAAATTGCACTTTGTAAGTGCAATTAGAGAATACTTTAAAAACGAGTGTTAAGATGGGTGGTGTACCATTAGTCCAGTGGCTTGCTCACACTGCGGGAACAATCTGTTTCCAGTCCCCTCTCCAGTTGGCTGACACCTGGTCTTTTCACGTGGCTGTTCACAGTCTGTGCAGTTCTGCGTGCTGCCTTGGCTTGTCCACACCGTGTGTGGTTGTTTTAATATCCCACATTAGTTCAAATTATTGTCTAAT
The DNA here is from genome assembly GCA_004027875.1 of Aplodontia rufa. Classification (NCBI taxonomy): domain Eukaryota; kingdom Metazoa; phylum Chordata; class Mammalia; order Rodentia; family Aplodontiidae; genus Aplodontia; species Aplodontia rufa. The sequence goes on from PVKS010029173.1 coordinate 13,483, forward strand.
ATCCTGAGTAGAGCTATAAAACACGGCCACTTATGCTCACTTACATGCTCAGCTATCCCCTGCTGGTGAATGGCAGAGCTGGGATCTGAACAGGTCAGCCTGACAGCCTTTGATGCTGTTGGCAGGAAAAGCCTGGCCTGCCCCTGCCCCTGCCCCAGTGCCAGGGTCCCCAGAACACATAGTGATGGAGCTCATGGTGGGGACTTCAAGTCCAGCTGCCCTTATCCTGCTCCTTGATCAGCTCTTTATGTCACCTTGGATAAGCTGATTACTCTTGAGGCCTCAGCATCCTCATCTGTGACCATTATACTACCTACCTCTAGGTAGTTAGGAGGACTGAGTTAAAACATTGAAGGCACGTAGCATAGGGCCTGGGGCTTGGCTCAAAGAAGGCCAACTGTGGTCATTCCTATTGTTGTCATTCATCTGTTTGGGACAGCACCCCTCTTCTTTCAAATAAGGAAACTGCAGCAGAAAGGAGAAGTTTGAGGTCACGCTGGCCTCCTGACTGCCATCACAGTCCCCACGCAGTTGCTTTTCTCCACACCCCTGGGCCTCCCGTTAGATGGGCCTTTCTGCCACTCACCTGGTCGCCACCAAAAGAGGTAAGGTTGCTCCGGACGGAGCTGGCAGCCAGGGCGAGCAGCAGCAACGTGGCATAGAGCGTGGGCGCGCAGTAGGGGCTGGGCAAGGCGAGTTGGCAGTCAGATGAGGCGCAGGAGGGTCCCAGCGGCTGCACCGGCCTCTCACCGCAGAAGGAGATGCGGCCATCACGGAAGGTGGTGGCCAGCAGCAGGCCCAGGCCGGCCACGTAGAGCAGCAGGCTGAGCGCGATGGCGCGGTGGCGGCCCAGGTACACATCGGCCAGCCAGCCTCCCACGGGCGCCAGCAGGTAGGAGGCGCCCAGGAAGACGAGCGCGGCTCGCGACGCCTGCTCGCCCGCCCAGTTGAAGTTGAGGCTGTTGAGGTACAGCACGAGGTTGGCGGCGACGCCGAAGAAGGCGGCGCGCTCCAGCATCTCCACCAGCAGCACAGCCGCGGCTGCCACCCGCCGCCACCGTCGGGGACCCCGCGCGCCGCGGGCCAGCAGTGGCCGGCGCTCCCCGGGGCTGCATTGCTGCTCCCCGGCGCGCGGCCCGGGCATCGTGGGCGCCCCGCCCGGGCCTGGCTCTCCTTTGTCGCCTTTAACCCCACTTCTCCACTGTCCCTCCTGTCCTTTCCCTACCCTCGGGTCCCTCTGCCCCTACTCAGATTCTACCTCCTCCTCCCCAATCCGCAACTTTCTCCTCGCCCTTCTTCCACTCCTAACTCTTCCTTCGCTCTGGTCTCCTCCCCCAGGTGTCTCCCAGTCTCTGTCCTCTCTTCCTCCACCCTGACCCTCTGCCCCCTTCCTCTGGGCTCTTCTTCTCTCCACTTCTCTGCCCCTCCCCCTCTTTCCTGCTGGTCTCCGCGGTTGGCTGCCCTTTCTTAACTGTTGTCCCCTCCCCTTATGACACCTGGGCCACGCTTTGCCCCAGGCCCTGCCCGTTCCTCTGCTCCCGGTTCTCCCCGGCTGCCAAGCCTCCCCTCCAGTCCCAGTCCTCTCTGGCTCTCCTTCCAGCCCAGCCTCTGTACCCTCTCTGCTTCTGAGGAAACTCTGGGCTTCCCTTCTTCCCCTTTCTCTCTGTCCTGTAGCCGCGCTTGTCACATGGTATTTTGAAGAAATGAAAGCTTGGGTCAGAAGGGGCTCTGCCCCCGCAGCTTTCTAAAAACCTCCCTTCCTCCTCTGCCTACTACCCCCACCCCATCTCCACTAGCCTCCCTGGATTCTGGAGAAATATTTTCTGTCTTTCACTTTCGTTTCTCAGCAGGATTCCTCTCTGCTGCATCCCCTTCCAATCAGAATCCAAGGCTGGACTGATGGACCAGGACAGGCCGTCCTGCACTTCAGAGAGGCAGAGAAGGAGCCCCCCAGGCCAGGGGTGGGGGTGGGGTAAACCACTGGCCCTGGGTGCTAAGCGACTGGGGAAGATCTGGCCCCTGCAATTGGGATTGTGCAAATGCTGCTCAGAGGAAGGAAGTGGGGGCCGCTCCAGAAGCCGATGACTCCACACTGAACCCACAAATGAATGGAGACCCAGGGGGCCATGACCTCAGACTCAATCACAGTCACTCCCTACTCAAAACCCTCCTACCCATTCTGAGAGCCCCCACCTTGACCTACAAACCCAGCAGGATCTGGTCCCTGCTCCTCCGAATTCAACTCTGCCCCAAGTTCCCAGAGTCCAACCTGCTGTCTTTTCTGATTCCTTCTCAGGCTGAGCTGCTTCCTGCCTCAGGGACTTTGTTGCCCCCCTGCCAGAAAGGCTGCTTCTGTAGATTTTTGCATGGCTGGCTTCTTTTTATTTAGGTTTCAACTGAATGACCCCTCTTAACAGGCACCTCCCCTGATCATCCTAGTGAGAAGCTGCTTGCCCACTGCCTTCTCTGCATCCTCTGTCACCGTGTCCTGTCTCGGAGTGAGACTTGTTCAATCCTTGACCAGTGGAGAGTGCATATTTTTCAGTAGTATGTTCTTCAGTAGAATAGACTCCCCATTGGGTCAGGGACCTTAGTTAACTTTTTGCTGTCTCATTCCCAGTGACTTCCCAGAGCTTGGCAAAATAGCAGTTGCTCAATAATTATTGGTTAAATAGTTGAATGGGAATCAAGAGGGGTGCCAAGGCAGGGTCTATGTGAATAGCATCAGGAAACCTACAAGTTAAACTGAGCCTTGCCAAAACTGAAGGTATCACTCGAGTATACATAAATTTTATATCTGGTAATAAGCCAAGCTTTGGAAGTGTAAGACTGAGGAGTGGTGGCGAAGGAGCAGGGCTCTCCACTCAGATTCTTCTTGTCACTGTAGTCAGGAGCAGGGCTTTTTGGACGAGGCAGGGAGAGAAGAGCTTGCCTCTACTGAGCTGCTTCTGCCTCTCCTTGGAGGAAGCTCAGGATCCCTAGCCAGAGTGGGTCATCTCGGACCCAGCTCATTCCTGTCTTGGAGAGATCCCCAGGCTGGCAGAGGTGACAAGGGCTACCCCAGAGGACTGAGCCTTACAAAGGAGAGCCCTGGCTTGCCCTCAGTGATCTTCAGGCAGTGGTGGAGGAAAGGAAAGGCTTCTAACTCCAGTATGGGCTGCAGAGAAGAAAGCAGCAAAGAAAATCTCGGAGCAGCTTCTTCCCTTCCACCCAGACTCCATCCACAGTCAGGGAGGTATGCTATACCTCTTACAGATGGGGGAAGCAGTGTTTGAAAGTAACTGATTGTCACCTAGAGCGTGAGTGACAGCATTAGCAATGTAAGGGAGCTAGGGCGGAGGCTCCTAGTTGGGAGGATCCCCAGAGCTCATGGCCCTAGGCATGACCCACACACCTGTGTGACTTGGTCCAGGTAGTGTTCAGCCACATGCTGTCAGATTTTAAGTTTTGCTTTTGTTATTGTTTTTATTTATTTATTCATTTTAAAGAAAGAGGGACAGTGAGAGAGAGAGAGAATCAACTTTATTTAGTTTTCATGTGACCTCCTTTGCTCCAGCACTTCATTGTGTTCGTGGTGCTGGGGTTTGAACCCGCATACTTGCTCATGCCACGCAAATGCCATATCTGCTGAGCCACAGCTCCAGCCCTTGTTTTTAATTTTAAAAAATTATCAATTTAGCATCTCCTTAAGGTGAAAAAAAAAAGTTTTGCAGCAAAATGGTAACACCATTTTGCCACTTGAAGCTGCAGAGGGTCTGACAAGGCTAAGCCTGCTCACTGGGTAGTTGAGTGGCAGCCACCCTGAGTGCTGGCAGGCAGAAGCGGCCTTGCAGAGGACCTAGCTGGGGACGGCTGGGAATGTGCCTTTTCACCTGTGCATCTAGCTGCAGCTACCTTTGAGTGTGAGAAAGGTGTAGGTTGCATTGATGAGGGATCACCCTGGGGCTATAGGTGGAAGTGGCTTCTCCGGTCTCCCAGTTCCTACTGATGACACTCTGCCAGGCCAGGATGAGAGTTGTCAGACTTGGGGAAGTTCAAAAGTGGGACTTACATAACCTCTTAGGCTCCAGCCTTACCTTCTAGAACCCAGCAGAATTATTTTATGTGGTTGAAAATAAATGAAGCTATAAAACCTAGATCTAATTTTCAGCTTCCAGGTACAATTTTTTAGTAATGCCCCAGAGCTACCCTGCTGCATTGCCTACAGGTTATATGGTGACAGTAAGCATCAAATACATATAGCCTGACATTGCAACTCTGTAAGGATGACCAGGACGTGGTCACTGCAGTGGGCAGGGTTATCTCCCAGGTCGAGCCAAGGTCTGCCACACACGCAGTATGATTGGGGCTTCTTTTAGACCTGGTCAACCTACTCGCTGTACCTATAGGGGGATCCTGGGCTGGAGAATAGTTGGAAACCAAAAATCTTAACCAACGGGATAAAGTATACTATCAATGGGGCAAGGAGGGGCAAAGCAGAGGGAAGGAGACTGATGGCCACAGGGACTTCCTGCCCTGCTGCATAGGCATCGATCCATAGCAGTGTCTTATGTCCCAATGCCTGCTTCCTCCAGGGGTGGTCAGTGCCAACACGCCCCACTGTGTAGCAGGTGCAACAGGAATGACCCATTACCTGCGGCCTCATCACCCTGGTAGCACCGCCATCCTCAGTGGAAGCAGGTAGCTGCACAGGTGTGCTACCATTTTGTGGCATCGTATCAAGACAAGGTTGATAATGACCACCAGGACAGCCAGGTGCTTTTAAAGGAGTAGAACAGAGAAGACACCTTTCCAAGCCTATGAAGCAGAAGGAATGAGAGGACATTCCCAGGACAGCTGAGGATGGGACATAGACTGTGTGCTGCCCTCCTCCAGTTGTCCTCCTTGGCCTCGTAACACCCAGGAGTGAGGCTCGCCATGGACTGGGATTATGTGGGCCAACACTTCATCAGTTGTATTAACTTTCCATCACTATCACAAAACACCTGAGATACATCAACGGCATGTGTGTGGGAGTGAGGATTGAACTTGGAGCCTTGGAGCCTTGCTCTACCCCTGAACTACAGCCCGGCCCTTTGAATTTTATTTTCAGACAGGGTCTTGCTAAGTTGCTGAGACTGGCCTTGAACTTGAGATCCTCCTGCCTCAGCAGGAGTCTCCAGGATTACAGGCATGTGCCACTGTGTGCCTGGCTTAAAAAATCAACTTTTGAGAAAAGGCTTTTACAGTTTCAGAGGGGTCAGCTCATGCTCACTTGGACCCATTGCCTTCGGGCCTGTGGTGGCAGCACATGGTAAAGCAAGATGCCCACTTCACAGCACCCAGGCTGCCAAGAGACCAACAGGAAGGAGCAAGAGTGACAATATCTGCGTCAAGGGCATGTCCCCAGTTACTTAACTTCCTTCCACAAGGCCACACTTCTTAGCTCCACAGGCTAGGGACCAAGCCATCAACATGGGGGACATTCAAGGTCCAGAATATAACACCAATGAGAGTTGTTTCTTATTATATCCTTTTAGTAAGTCCATTCCCACCAGCCTTTTAGAAAACTGATTGGCTGAGATGCCTGTCCTCTGTTTAGGTGTCTCCAAGGGTCCTGCCCCAAGTTCCACTGACATTGCTTGGCACCTGTATCCCCTCCACCTGAACCTCTCTCTCACCCTGTAGCATTCACCGTGTTCAGGTGAAAATCACAGGGCCGCCTCCTGTTTGCTGGATGAGCCCAAACTCCTTTGTCCAACTTTTGGGGTGTGCTAGGATTAACCCTTTCTGTGCCGACCCTAGGCTTCATCTCTTGCCTCTCTCTCTCTCTCCATGTTCCTGCTCCTGTTGCTCTCTTTACTCAGCTTCCAGCTCTCCCTCAGCTGAACTTTGCACATACTGCTCCTCCAGTCTAGAACTTTGCATGCCTTGACTCAGATGCCACCTCTTCTGAGAAGTGTCCCTCGATTTCCCAGGGTTGGATTAGCCCTCAAGTTCCCCTGCAGTGACTGACCACTGCTTGCTGACTTACCTGCTTCTTCCAGTGGGCTCTTCAGAGACTCTCTGAGGACAGCGGTTGTATTTCCTTCCTGTCAGTGCCTGGCACACAGTAGATGCGTCCTCTTCAAGAGAATAAGCTCCGGGGTTGGATCATCGGAGAAAGGACCCTGTCTTGACATCTCAAGAGCTACTTAACCTCTTCAAAGAGATTCGTCCTTCTTCCCTTAGAGATTTGTTCTGTGAGTATCAAAATGAGGTGGCCCCGAGCTGTGGATGTAGCTCCGTGGAGTACGCTGACCTAGCATGTGGAAGGCCCTGAGTTCCATCCCCAGCATGAGTGAGGGAGGGAGAGAGAACCCAGGACTGTGACTTGCGTGGAACAAGAACTCCAGAAATTTCTGTACTTAAATAAATAAACGAATAAATAAAATATAGAGACAGGTCATCCACTCTGTGCTAGGCACTATCCAAGGTGCTGAGGCTGTAACACCAAGCCAGACAAAAAAACCTCTTCACTGAGCTGACATTTTAGTGATCGGATGCAACAGACAACAAACAAATATATAGGGAATGGAATGGAATGAAAAGGAACGGACAGAACAGAACAGGGTGTGTTTAAGATCATGTATAGTAAAAGCTATAGTGAAAAATAAAGTTGGATATGGGGATGGTGGTGACAGTGGGTGCTTTTAGACAGAGTGTAACATAATAATTTGTTATTATAAATCAGGATTTCTTGACCTTGAGACTACTGCCACACTGGGCTGGGTAATACTTGCTCTGGGGCTGCTCTGTGTTTATTTACAACACCCTGTTCTCTATTCACAAGATGTTAGCTACACCCTGTGTTAGTTGCCTCTCTGTAACTATGACAAAATGCCTGAGACCATCAACTTATGAAGAGGAAATGTTGATTTTTGCTCAACATTTTGGGCATTTCAGTACACAGTTGATTGGCCCTCTGGCTGTGGGCTTGTGACAAGGTTGCATATTACAGTGAGGAGCACGTGGTAGAACAGACAGTTCACTCATGGCAGGGAAGTGAAAAGAGAGAAAGAAGGGGCAATTTCCCCTCTCAGGGCACACTCCCAGTGACAAGATGACTTTCCACTACACCTCACCTTTTTATAATTTCCACTGCTTCTCAATAGCACCCTGAACTGGGGACTAAGCCTTTAATACAAGGGACTTAGGAGATACTTTTTTTTTTTTTAAGAGAAAGAGAGAGGTGTGGGGAGAGAATCAATTTTGTTTAGTTTTTCATCTGGCTTTCATTGCTCTGACGCTTATTGTGTATGTGGTGCTGGGGTTCAAATTTGCATCCTTGCACATGTCAGGCAAGCACTGTAACCACTGGGCCACAGCTCCAACCCCCCTTGGGAGACACATAAGATCCAAACTAGCTACTGTGGGGGCGCATGCCTGTAATCCCATCTACTCAGGAGGCTGAGGCAGGAGGGTTGCAAATTCAAGGCCAGTGTCTGCAAATTAGCAAGACCCTGTCTTATTTTTTTTTTAAGAGAGAGGGGCAGTGAAAGAGAGAGAGAAAGAGAGAAAGGTAGAATCAACTTTTATTTAGTTTTTCAGGTAGACTTTGTTGCTCCAATACTTAGTTGTGTACGTGGTGCTGGGGTTTGAACCCACGTCCTTGTGCATGCCAGGCAAATGCCAAAATCACTGAGCCACTGCTCCAGCCCAAGACTCTGCCTTAAAATAAAAAATAAAAAGGACTGACTGGGGACGTAGCTCAGTAGGAAAGGGCCCCTGAGTTTTCAAGTTTCAATCCCCAGTACCAAAAAAAAAAAAAAAAAAAAAACACACACACACACAAAAAACCTCCTCATTTGTGACAATTGAAAACGTCACATTATCAAGTGTACCCTAGCAGCAAAATTGCTCTTGGTTGAGAACTGCTGGAATAAACTAACTCCCATTCAACAGAAGTCCACATCCTAACCCCTGCAACCTGTGAATATTACCTAACACTGCAAAATATCCTGGTATAGTTTTTAGTTGTACATAATGACAGGTTTATTGTTACACATTCACACATGCACATAGTATCACTATATGAATTGGCCATAATTCCTCCCAAGAACTTGCCCCCTCTCTCATCTATTCCCACCACATGGTCCCTTTGTTCTAATCATCTCCCTTTGATTTTATTTTCTTTTTAACTGTACCAGAATTTGTTGATTTCATGGGAGTTAGTCAGTATCTGAAAGGTACAAAATATGCTTTTTTTAAAAAAAATTATCCTATTCCCTCCCATCCTTCCTCCCCTCTTCCCATCTACCCTACTAGACTTCCTTTAGCTTGTCTATTCATTATATTTGAATGGTTCTCTATGTGATCTTATCCCTCCCTCCCCATTTCTTTTATTTTAGTCTAGCTTCTGTATATGAGAGAACACATTTGACCTTTGAGTTTCTGAGTTTGTCTAATTTGACTTAGCATTATATTCTCCATTTCCATCCATTTACTGGCAAAGGTCAAAATTTCATTCTTTTTTGTACAAATATATTTTTATTAAGGAGTTGAGTTGTTATACAATCATAAATGTGTATAAAGTAACAATATGATAAGCATTTGATCCTAAACCATAGTTACCCCCACATTGCACACACACCAGTCTCTTGATTCTTTCATATTGTGCCCCTAACAAATATAAATCTCTTTCTCTATATATATATATATATAAGTATATATATATGTATATATACTTACTTATATACATGTATACTTACTCTCTATATATATTATATTATTGTGAATTTTCCAGAATTAAATGATTGACTTCTCAGGGGGGTACAGAGTATGCTACATTGCTGATTGTCTCCCTAGATCCCTCTCTATTCTCCCTCCTTCTCCCCTCCTGCCACTTATCCCCTCCCCCACACCCCCATATCTATGGTTGCCCTAGATTATGTGTTGCTACGCCTTTGCTGGGTCTAACACATGAATCTGACTACTTTTCACCCAAACCTGGGTTTAGCTCTAGCCTCTACAAATAAGGTAAAACATTAAACCCTTGACTCTCTGGGTTTGGCTAACTTTGCTCAGCATGATTTCTTCCATTGCCATCCATTTACCTTCAAAGGCTGCAATATCATTTCTAATAGCTGCGTAGAACTCCATTGTGTGTGTATACACACACACACACACACACACACACACACACACGGGGGCATCTGGGTTGATTCCATAATTTACTGATTGTAAATTAAGCTGCTATGAACATAAATTTTGCTGTGTCACTGTAATGTGCCGATTCTAACTCCTCTAGGAAAATACCCAGTAGAGGGATAGGTGGTTCATATGGTGGATCCACCTCTAATGTTTTGAGGAGTCTTCACACTGCTTGCCAGAGCAGCTGTACCAGTCTGCAGTTCCATCAACAGTGTGCTAGTGCTCCTATCTCCCCATAATCCCTCCAGCATCTGTTTTTTTTTTTTATATTCTTCATCTTTGTCAGACTAACTGGAGGGAGGTTTATTTATTTATTTTTTTAAAGAGGGAGAGGGACAGTGAGAGAGAGAGAGAGAGAATAAATTTTTTTAGTTTTTCATTTGGCTTTCGTTGCTCTGACACTTTGTTGTGCTAGGGTTTGAACCCGCGTCCCTGTGCACGTGCGGCAAGCACCAAAACCACCGAGCCACCACTTCAGCCCTGAGGTGAAATCTTCATGTAGTTTTGATTTGCTTTTCTCTGATTGCTAGTAATTTAGGACATCTTCTCATGTATTCATTGGCTTGCTCAAGTTCTGCTGTTGAGAAGTGTCTGTGTAGCTCTCTGGCCCATTTCTTGATTGGATTGTTTGTGTTTTTGATATTAAGTTTTTTTGAGTACTGTCTAAATTTTGGATATAGTCCTCTGTTGGAGGAATCACAGACCATGATTATCTCCCATTCTGTGGGTTCTCACTTGACAGTTTTGACCAATTCCTTGGCTGAGCAAAAGCTTTTTAATTTAATGGCATGCCAATCATTGATTCTTTATTTATTTTTTTTAAGAAGTAAAAGGAGTAGGATTTATTTAGGAAGAAGAGCAGAGACTCTGCAAGGCAGAGGGGTACCTGGAAGCAGGACGCCCCCAATCATTGATTCTTGACTTTAATTCTGTCACTTTGGGAGCCTTCTTGAGGAAGTCATTGCCAACCCCCGTATGCTGGAATGTTGGTGCTAATTTTTCTTCTAGCATTTGTACGGTAGCTGGTTTAATTCCCAATTCCTTAATCTATTTAGATTTTATTTTTGTGCAAGGTGAGAGATAAGGATCTAATTTCAATTTCCTGTACATGGTTGTCCAGTTTGTCCAGCACCATTTATTGAATAGGCTGTCTCTCCTCCATGCTATAATTTGACCCCTTTGTCAAATATCAGATGTTTGAAGATTTGTGGGTTTGTCTCAGAATCATCTATTCTATCCCATTGGTCTTCATTCCTATTTTGATAGCAGTACCATGCTGTTTTTGTTACTACAGCTCTAAAGTATAATTTTAGATCTGGTATTACAAAACCACCTGTTTTGTGTTTTTTGCTTAGTAATGTTTTGGCTATTCCAGCTTTCTTGTTGTTCCAAATGAATTTGAGAATCGCTTTTTCTATATCTGCAAAGAATGACATTGGTATTTTGATGGGGATTGTGTTAAATCTGCATATTACTTCTGGCAGAATGGCCATATTAATTACATTAATTCTGCCTAACCAAGAACTTGGAACATCTTTCCATCATCTCAGGTCTTCTTCAATTTCTGTCTTCAATGTTCGATAATTTCATTTTACTTCCCTTGATAGATTAATTCCCAAGTATGTATATATGTGTATGTATATGTGTGTATATATATTTAGGGGTATTGTGAACGGGACTGTTTTCCTGAATTCTTCTTCTGCCCTATTATTATTAGGAAACGTATTGATTTATGGGGGTTGATCTTGTAGCCTGCTACTTTACTAAATCTGTTTATAAGCTCAAACAGCTTTCTGGTGGAATTTTTTTGATCTTCCAGATATAGAATTGTGTTATCAGCAAAAAGGGATGATTTCACTTCCTCTCTTTCTCTTCTTATCCTGCTGATTTCCTTCTCTTGCCTGATTGCTCCAGCGAGGGTTTCAAGGACTATATTGAATAAAAGTGGTGAGAGCAGGGAGCCTTGTCTTGTTTCTGAGTTTGGCAGAAATGCATTCAACTTTTCACCATTTAGTATTATACTAGCTCAGGGCTTGGCATGTATGACCTTTATAAAGCCAAGATAAGATTCTTTGATCCCTGTTTTCTCTAGAGTTCTGAACGTAAATGGGTGCTGGATTTCATCGGAGGCCTTTTCTGCATCAGTTGTGATGATCATATGATTTTTGTCCTTAGTTTAAGTGATGAATCACATTTATTGATTTGCATATGTTGAACTCCCCTTGCATTCCTGAATGAAGCCCACTAGATTGTGAAGAATTGTCTTCTTAATGTGTTTTTTTTTAAGAGAAGGACAGTGAGAGAGAGAGAATCAATTTTTATTGAGTTTTTCACATGGCCTTCGTTGCTCTGATGCTTAGTTGTGTACGTGGGTCCTGGGGTTTGAACCCGTGTACTTGCGCATGCCAGGCAAGCACCATAACTTCCAAGCCACTGCTCCAGTCCTTCTTGATGTGTTTTTGAAAGCAGGTTGCTTGAACTTTATTGAGGATTTTTACATCAAAGTTCATCAGAGATATTTCTCTGTAATTTTTTTTGATGTATCTTTGTTGAGCTTTGGTATCAGAGTTATGGTTGCCTCATAAAAAGTGTTTGGGAGAATTCCCTTCTTTGCAATTTCCCGGAATAGCTTAATAAGGAGCAGTGTTTTTTTGTGTTTTGTTTGTTTGTTTGTTTGTTTAGATGAATATGGAGTTACAATTGAGGGGGAAACATTGTCCAACATTCAAGAACAAATATATGCATACTTAATTATCTAGGGGTAATGCCACATCATGGATGCCCAGCTTGGGTTTCACCTGTTGCTGTTTCCCCCAGAAGAACCCCTGAGTTAAATGGATATCTCGTGGAGGACAGAGATCTCCTTCTGAGATGATCCCCCCATATTCCCACCCTCCAGTCTCCTAGATATTCTTCCTAAGCCCCTAAGCCCTCCCCCTGCCCTGTCCCCCACCCTATGCCTCC
>PVKS010029174.1:0-25623 GCA_004027875.1 Aplodontia rufa
TCCTCTTCTTCTTCTTCTTCTTCTTCTTCTTCTTCTTCTTCTTCTTCTTCTTCTCATTATTATCATCATTATTATTACTTTTGAAGAGAGAGAGAGCAAAAGGAGTGAGAGAGAAAGAGAGAGCCAAATTTTTTATTTATTTTTTCATCTGGCCCCTGTTTCTCCAACACCTAGTTGCGTATGTGGTGCTGGGGTTCAAATCCGGGTCCCAGCACATGCCAGTCAAGCACTGTAACCACTGAGCCACCATTCCAGCCCCAGCTAATCTTTTAAACTCAGTTCATGCACCCCACCTTCTCTCAAGACTGCTTGTTAGATATCACAGCATCTTGGGAAAAAAATGAGGAAAGGCTATTCCCTCTGAGTAAATACAGTACAGTAGGTGGTGAGTAAATGGTACCTAGTATAGATTTAAAAAAAAAAAGCAGCCCTTCCCAGAGGCATATGCACATCTGGGTCGAAGCCCATGGGCTGTATTTCTGTCCCACTCCCAGGCCTGGCACCCTTGTGCAGTGCTCACCCTGCACAACATTAAGAGGCAGACCTATCTCCCCAGCACACAGACTCAGGCAGTTAGCCTCGTTCCCTCCACAGTATTCATGAACTTATTCTTGTTGCCATTCATCAATTTGAAGGGGAAAGAGCTTCATTTACCCCTGTATTTTCGGAAACTAATAGAGCATCTAAAAATGGGAGCAAAACAAACATTTGCTGGGCAAATGAGGGCCAGGTTGACGGTTATGTGCTGGAATGGTGTGGAAGGAAGGCGAAGCTGGGGAGCTTTGCAGAAGGGGAATACTTTTAACTCAGCAACCTCCCACATTTCCCACCACACAAGCTATATTGCATGAGCAGAAAGTACCAAATGGCCACACAGTCCTCTGGATAATAATGACAGATCTTAATCTGGACAGAAATGTAGCTTACCAACCTCTGTTCCAAAGATTAACAAGTTACTTAAGGTAGGGACTATTCCACGCTATACCCCTAGAGCCCACATACAGTCTTGTTCCACAAATACTGATAAAACCAATAAAGGATACACTTCTTGCCTATCTCATTTGATATATTTTTCATGTGTGTGTATATGTATTTTAATGATATATCTAAGAATCCAGGATTAGTAGATTCAACACTGCAATAAGAGCAAAATTTATACAATTATTCAAATATGCTATAAATAAAAGCTATTTTGTCTAACTAGTCACATCCTTTTTGAGTTCCGTTCCTATTGATTATAGCAAAAAAATTTGCAAATTAAAGACAATTCAATCTCTTCAAATTTAAAACAGACTCTTTTGGTGCATCTCAGTCCTCTCTGAGTAGTCACTTGATTCAAAGATCAAATGACCTCTCAGGGTTATTTCTCTTCTCTAAAGAACACTCTCCCCATGTGAGGGGAACCTCAAAATGGCCAAGCGCAGTCCCCAGCACCTCTGTTGGACCCTGCTACAGTGTGGCCAGTCTACTCTTGTCCCTGTGAATCCTGCATGGGTCCTCGCTGAAGAATAGCTAACCCCATCTGGTTACCTTCAGGTCGTGTGTCCCCAACTGCTGCAAACTTCTCCTGACCTGAGACACTTGTTCATAACTTTACTCCAGCACCCAAAGACTTACAGATCCCCTGAGCATTCCCAAACCCATCATGTCAATACCTTAATCAGATGTTCTCAAACTCTCCATAGCAATTCCACGAAGCTCCAACTCCATGTTAAACATTTGTCTGAGGGGCTGACAACTTTCCAAGTGATCCCTGATAGATAAGGAATGACCCCTGCCAAAACAGGAGCCCAACAGACTTTATTTGACCACTCCTTGCCCTCTCCCATCCTCACCTGGGAGAAGGGCCAGGACCCTCATCCACTGCAGCCCATCTAATTCTCTCCCTCACTCCCAGAAGAGACTTTCTTGTCCTGAGTCTCTATCTGTGGATGGTAATAAATTCTGTTCAGATCACCAATTCAAATGTACCCCTTCTGCTTTTGATAAGTAAAAGAAGGGTTTGTAATTTATAATTCCCTATTTCCTCTCATCACAGCACGGCTTTCAAGACTATTGCTTGGTTGTGGAATTCAGGACCCTGCTTTAAAGCCAGAGCAAAACACTGACTCCTTCTTTTTGGAATCCTGATAGGATGCCTTGGGCTGAACATGGAGAAGGTCCCATGAAGGAGGTAGGGAGGAGACAAGAACATTCACATCACCAACAAGCAGAATCTGTTACACCAGCAACTTGACGGTGCACACCGTACCTCCGTCACCAACTGCCTTCTTTTGCTACTCTTGCCATGAAGATAGAAGTTGGTGACTGTTCCCATGACAACCTAACGCCTCTCCAGCCAGGTCTACTGGCTGTCAGCGACTAATCAGATGTTCTCACAAATACAAACCACAGACCTAGAGCCTAGAGCGCGCCCAACAAAGTCAGGACCAGAGTCAGCATGTGGTGAGGCAGCCCTGGCAGTGGCCTTGAAAACAGAAGAAAGTGAAAGAAGAATGGAACAGATATAAAAGGAGAAGCAAAGCCCAAAACCCACATGTCCTAGGGAGTGAGACGGCAGGAATAGCTGTTTGGTGTTTTCCTACATCCCTTGAGGCCTGGCTGCTGTTCTGTACTTCAGTTTTTAAAATATTCCCCCCAATACTTTCAATAAGTTTAGTTGAGTGAAATCATGTCCCTTACTAATGAATGACAGCTGACTGGGACACTGGGAAAAGATATGGGTCAGGTGAGTCAGTGAGTGGGGAATGAATGAGTTCATGAAGGTAACAGAGACCACAGAGCCCTTTGCTTTACCAAAATTGTCATTTCCCAAGCCATTCCTTGGAAGCTCTAGGTTCAGAACTCAAATATCTAAGCATAAGGGAGTCGTTTTTCAAAGGTTTAATCAAGCTCACTGTTTTCAGCCCCCACCCCAGAGTGGTCAAAAGCTGGCTCCCAAAACTTAACTAACACAACCTGTTGATAGGGACAAAGCAGAGTTTGCTGCTTCCCATGCTAAAGTTTAGCAGTGTCTCAGAGGGTGGTGATGTAGGGTAAAATTTGGGGACACGAATCACAATGCAACAGACCAGAATTGGTGGAAACAGCAAGGAAGGAATTTTGAAGCAAGGGTTTCCAAGATTTGGGGCACAAACCTTCTGTTAATTCTTTCCACAGCAGGTTGAAAAGAGCCTTTGGGGAAGTTCCTATAATGAACAATCCATCCATTTGCCTGGACAGAGACTTCTGGAAAAATTAAGTCATGCTAATGAAGACAAAAGTTATGTTAATGTAGACAGAACGGTGTGGGTTGTAAAAAGGAAAACTATTGACAACTATTTAATAAGAGATCATTTGAGCAAAGAAAGATTTACAAACAGGGTGAACCAAACCAGAAAATGTTCAGAGAGCTCCCTTCTGCAAATGATCAGGGAGTATATATAGCAGAAAAGATGGAAGCCAGGGGCAGAAAGCTTGGCTGGTGAAGGCTGGGCTTTGGACTTATTGGGGCACTACCTGGTCAGTTAGCAGCTTGTGATTGGCAGAAACTTGGCTGCTGTGATTGGCTCACACCCTGCCATTTGTTACAAACCACACCCCAAGTTAGGTTTTCAGCTTGTTTACTTGGACAGGTTGCATTGCCACTTAGAGATGCAGGGCATAGAGACAGCCTCAGGCCAATTCCAGGGAACCTACCAGGTTTCTTTAGGGAGGAAGCTGAATGTGAGGGTGGAAAGTGTAGGTTCTCAGGCAGATAAAGATTTTCTGAATTTTGTTCTAGATGGGCTTTAATATTTAGATAGCACCACCAGGCATGCTTCTAGAAGCCCTTTCAGCTGCTGAGGGTGAACCCTCTGTGTACAGGGCTGAGAATGAAACAGAACACTGAGGTAACATGGCAAGGGGCACCGGGAGGTCTTTGAGAGGCAGGTAAGGCATTTTTGGAAGAAGGAGCATTTAAGCTAAGACTTAAAGGATGAAAGATAATAGCCAGACAAAGGAGCGTGGAAGTGGGCACAGGGACCGTGTTCCAGGTGGAAGGGACAGAAAAGAAAACCACGATCTAATGTACATTTTAAATATTCATCCTGGTTGCCAAACAGTGGTTCAGGAGGGACATGACTAGAGGCAGGGAAACAGTTACACCACTTACAGCGCTGAAGTTACACCAATTCTTTTTTTTTTTTTTTTTTTTTTTTAAGAAAGAGGGACTGTGAGAGAGAGAGAAAGAGAGAATCAACTTTATTTAGTTTTTCATGTGGCCTTCATTGCTCTGACACTTTGTTGTGTATGTGGTGCTGTCCAACGCTTGTCCTTGCGCTTACCAGGCAAGCACAGTAACCACTGAGCCACTGCTCAATTTATTTCTATGTTCCCTTCAGAATCTGCAAATTCAGTCATAGAACCTAAAGGTTGGAAGACCTTTTAAAATCATCCAGGCCAGTACTTCCTTTGCGAAGCACACTACAGACCTACAGACTCATCTGCTCCTTGATGGGAGGCTTGAAGCGGGGGAGGAAAAGGGGTGGGAGCCCGGAGCAGGCACCTTGTCACTGCGGGAGGCCAGGAGGCAGAGCAAATCTTGGGAAGCAAAATTCAAGCCCACCCACCCACCCAAGCAGTGACTGACTCCCCTCCACACTGAGCTGGTCCAAGTAAAACACGGGCCTTTCAAAACATGAAGAAGTGTGTGCCCTGCGTGTGCCTTAACAAGTCCAAAATCAATTGCAACTCATCCAACCTAACCCAGCTCATTTCCTCGGGTGGCCCAGTTAGAGGTCAAAGGCCATTGCGGAGGATTTCCAGGGAGCTCAGCCAGAAGAGCCAGTTCCCTGCGCTTCCCCGGGGCCTGCGCTCAACTCCTGAGCAGTTAGGCAGTTCAATCATTTCATTTCCCTTCCTCTCCGGGTAATTATAAATATGACACTGCGAACTCCACTAGAGGTGAGGGTTCACTGTTCATTCACAAAGGAAACTGAAAGAATTCCTCCCTATTTTACTTTTTCACATGGGCGTGACTTTCACTGATACCAACTCCAACATTTTTTTATGGTATCTCATCTTTTTTGTTTTGTTTTTTCATTTAAAGAATTTAATGAAAAATTGATCCTTTTGTAAAAAAAATCTAGAAATGCTTTTTACATAACTTTGTTAACATTTCAGTGTTACCTTAATTTGCTACTTGTTAACCTTAACTTCTAACCATATAAGTTTTTAACAAAATCATATAAAATGTGTATAGATTCTGGATATTGCAATTACCCCCAGGAGTGCCCCCCCATTACCCACCCTTATCCCTCCCTTCCCCTTCCCACAATATCTCTAAAAAAGGATTATGTTGTATAGCATTACATCTTATCTGGATTTAACACATGATAATAGCCCAACTTTCTCACTGGCCAGGGTCTAGTTCCAACCTCCACAAATGAGTGAAGACATTCGACCCTTGGTTCTCTGGGTTAAGCTGATTTCACTCAGCATAATTTCTTCCATAGCCATCCATTTACCTTCAAAGGCTGCAATATCGTTTCTAATTGCTGTGTAAAATTCCATGGTATAAATGTACCCGACTCCAACATTTTTAAAGGTGGTATTATTTGTTGATGAAAAAAATCTGCACATTCACATGCATCTGTTCCCAACGATTTTGCTCTTTTGCGGAGTCTGTGCCGGTTTTGTAAAACTACAGGTTCTCAAGCTCTCGGTTCATGCAGAGTATGTGAGCGCCCTCTAGAGGAAATTTGTCACTATTGCATCTGCACACTGGTGAACCCGGCTCATTACCTGTAGCTGTTCTTGGGGATGAATTGGGCACAGCATTGGTTTCCCAGGATGTGGATGCAAACTTGAGGTTCATTTTCAGCTTCTATTTTCATGCATGGGTCTCAATAATTCAGAGCCAAAGCCGTTGCAGCTGATGAGATTGTAAGTGCTCGACAGGTTGAAGTTAAGTGAGCAGTGTTAACTACTGAGAAGATGCTTGGAATTCAACAAGGAAAAGCCCTCACGACCCCGCTGTGAGGACCATCCTCATTTCCATGCTGGCAAGAGCGTCCGTAATGTCTGGAAAGGTGACTCTCTGCAACTCCCACAAAACAAGTTCATTGCCCTCACCACCAGGTTGCTCAGGCCACAGCAGAGGGCCAATATATATATATCATCTGGGCCACCAGCAATATGCATCACCCTGAGTATGTTGTGTAACTTCTTAAACTCAAAGGTGAGAAAATCTTGGAAATTCTGCATCATTAGTTGTAAGGAAAGGAAGAATAAACCTATAAAATCTTAATATAAGTTCCCTTTGAGTCTTTCTCCGTGGACATGATGCTGAGAACTGAGAACAATTGGTGCAAAAATTCACTTCACATAAATGGGTAATTCACATGTCAGAAACTCTATGCATAATGTGATGGGGAATTATGTCTTGACATTCGTGTCTTCGTTTTTTAAAAATATTATTTTTTACTTATTCAGTGTCTTATTTGTTATGACACAATGAAAATATTTAGAGAGAGACCCCTGATGATTCACCTTAATAAAATACAGAGTAAAATCTCATTAAGTAGACTGGAAATGAGTGCAGAAAGTGAACCTTGAATTAGGTGTGATTGGTACAATGTTTTTTTTAAAACTATATTAAGCATCTAGATATTTAGAGCGGTCGCTGCAAATTATGTTAAATCCTGGATCTGACAATACTGCTTCCTCCTGGCGTAGTGAAATGAGTTTTTGGAGCTACAAAAACCTGTGCTGTGTGGTGCTTGAGGGTACAGATCTCAGTACACAAATAAGAAATGGAATATATTCTAGTTTCTCTAACTTAATTTCTGCAGCCATTACCAAGGAAAAACCTAAGTAAGCCTTCTAGCTTCATTTGCTCTTAGTTGACTCAAAAATCACTAATTCTGGAGGTCACACTGCTGAATGATACATTATCAGTGTCCCACTTGCTTTGCTGTAGATAACACCTCTGACGTGTGGGATCTGATGATAACGGTTGCCTAGGTTACTCTTCAGGGACTCGAAGGCCACTTGTGCTGAAAATACTGACTTCACTTGAGCCTGCCGATGGCCGAAGGGTGACTGGAACAGGATGAAAATGATTGTCATCTCTGCCTTCGTGTTGTTTCTGTCTCTTTTGCTGCCTTAAACTTTGGGTCTGATTCCTACTCACATCTGCATGTTAGCATGTTGAACATTTGAAACAAGTTTTGTCCAGAAGTATATAACACAGAGTTAACTTGACCTTGATTTGCCTGTCTCCTCTCCCTCAAGGATAAAGACACCTACCAATTGCCAGGACGAGAAAACCAGATGTGAGAAGAGGAAAAAGAGGTGGTACCCAAGTTCCAGAAAAGACATGACTATTCCGCCCCTGTATTAGCCTATCCATTTCCCTCATTATTCCTGTCCAGTGTCTGGAACCCCTCTTCTCCTTGGAGTTGAGAAAGCGATTTGTGAGTACACTTCCTGCTTCTCCAGTCTTTGGTCACTGAATAAAGCCTTTCCTTCTCCCCAACACTCTTCCCTTGGACATTGTTTTTGACAAGCAATGAGCTTCTGGATCTGGTTCACATGGTAAGTCCCCATCCTCCAGGGCCAGAAATGTGATCCAAGTTAATGATGGTTCCTCCTCCTTTCTCCAGGTTGGCACCTAATGGGGACTAGGTGGGGTCACAGCATGGCAGCCTGGCTCTGCACTGTGGCACAGCTGCTCTCTTTCAAGGGCGACTTCGCTTTTGTCACCTACTTAGTCATTGCAGAGCATCCTTCCAAATCCCACAGGGCTCCTTTTTTCTGGTGCTCCTCTGCTGATGTCTGCGCCTCTCCCAAGCTGTGAGGCTGCCCCAGGCACAGCTGCTGAGACACACAGCTCAATCCTTAGGGTCTTGCCCCAACTTAGAAAGGGAGCCGTGGAAGCGCTCAATGCTGAATCCACTAGCCCCCAAACTAGCTGGGGCCTCATCCTCAGCCCACCTGGAGGCTGAGGCGTAAGGGCCTCGCCTTCTAGGAGACCCACCAGTTCTCCACACAGCAGCTCCTCCAACTCTCTCAGCTCCATCCAGATAATCTCTGTCTAGTGTGGGAGGACTGGGGCAGGGGTTTACCTTACTCTGAGTTCCTGCTTTTCTACATCCTATATAGTTTCTGTCACAGCCCCTTCCTGAGGTCATGGACTCACCTGATGCGAAGGAACCCAAGGAACCCAGATAGTACAGGGATTGGTGGGAGTGTTAGGAGTAACAGAAAATCTGGAAGGGAAAAAGGACATACATATTGTGGCTCCAAAATTACAGTGAATATTAGGCAAGCTCTTGAGTCTGTTTCTTCATCTTTCAAAGGGAAAACGGTATCGACCACACAGGGTTGTAGAGAAGATGACACATTCAACTTTTAGCTCAGCACCTTACGTAATAAACTCCCTCATCCCATGATCAGTCTGTCAGTGCTTTTAGATAGCAAAGAAAGTAGAGGCCCGAGCTCCTGAGTGCCCCAATAAAGAGAAAAAGCAGAGGAGATCTTAGCAAACGGAACAAAGGGACAAAGAGGCACACAACGGGGAGAAGTCAAAGTGTAGCCCAAGAACAGAGATGCAAAGTGCCCAGGCCACCAAGGACCATTCCAACTACACACAGACATTCCAAGGAGGGGACCTCGAGCCTCATGCAACCGCAGGACACCTCAGCAGCCAGGGGGGACAGTATTAGAAGACAGATGTGGCACGGCAGGCCCATATGCCTGGCCATGAGGCCTCACTTATGCCACCTGCTGGGCAAAGTCCTAAGATGCAGCTTCTCTGATCTCTGGTCCCACTGACACCTTGGTGAAACTGCCATTCATTTCACCATTCTCTACCCAGATTTGTTCATTTTAAAATGGAACTTCTTTGATTTCGTGCATCTTTAACAGCACTATCTCATCCAGCCAATTAGAGGATAATTAAAGAATTTCCCAAAGCTCTGGTTCTTCGATATCAGAAAGCCATTTGTTTTTCTCCAGTGCATCTATTAGTCTATCATTTCCATTTAGCCTATTTGTACACAGCACTCCACTGCTCCAGACCTTCAAATTACCGATTTTTATGAGTCTTCCCTAGCACTTAATGCAGTTCATAAATTTCACTCTAAAAGTTTAGGCATAAATCATGCTAAAAGCCTAAGTTGCTGAAGAAAGCTCGCAGCAAATCAAGCTTGGAATATCAAGGCACCAGCATCAATTCTACATTCACACACTTCAAAGGAAGGGTTTTCCCCTCTGTTATTTAAATGTAATTTAAACTTTTCTTACAACTTCCCCCGACTTTATATCAAACTCCAAACTAAGAAGAACAAGAATAAAAGATGTTCGCTTTCTTTTTTGTGTGCGTTGTTTTTCAAATCTAAACTTTAAGTAGTCACTTCTATGCAGAGACAGACAAGTGGGATAAGATGTCCTTGAGCTATTGCTGTTCACCCCTGGCCTGGGTGAAAGGTTGTAAGTTCAAAGTATTCTGGAAGGAAAAATAATTATAGACACATCTCCAATACTCTGTACACTATTTAAGTTGATGTCAGTAGCCTTTGAGGTGACATTTGGCTGACAAAAGGCAAAGCCATCTTTTATCATCAGAGCCTTCTCTGATAAGAGAGCAAACCCCTGGCTGACATAAGGCCGAGACAGCAACCTTAACCCTGTTGTCCCAGTTACATTCCATGGAGGTAATTTGGTCACATCTTTTTAAAACAGATGTACGGCCTTCAAGGAGCTACTCTAGGAAGATTATTTCTCTTTATTGGTAAATAAAACATTTCATCTGGGAGATGCAGAGCATTAAAAGTAAACATCAATGACCGTTCTGTGGCTCCCTTTCAAAGGCAAGAATCTCTCTTAGACAACATAGTAATAATAATAATCAGCACTTTTCATCCTCCAAGCAATTTTTGAACATTAACTAATCAATCTGTCCAACATCTGTGTGAGGTGGAAGAAGAGGATCGTTATTTCCATCAGGGAGAGAAAAACAGCAGAGGAAGTGGAGCAGCGAGGCTCAGCTGAGGTCAGACAGTCCAGTCCCGGACTGGGAGTCAGAAGACCCCACTTCAAGCTGTTCTAGTTTGGGACTTGAGGGTTAAAAATATATATAGGGTGTGAATCAGTTAGGATTTTGCAATATTTTGCAATGAGACCTCTTCTCCACAAGATAGGAACAATAATAGAAATTTAAAAGAGAAGGCTGAATGCATTGGAGACTGTTATGATTTGGATATGGTTTTCCTTCTCCAGAACTCATACTGAAGGTCTGGAGAGGTAGCTCAGTGGTAGAGTGCTTGCCTGGAATGCGTGAGAATCCAGGTTCGATCCTCAGCATCACATACGCAACTAAGTGGAGTAAAAACACAAACCAGATAAATAAAATGAAAAAATTAATACACACACACACTCTCTCTTCTCTCTCTCTCAAATAAATAAGTAAATAAATAAAGTTGAAATTTGACCCCATCATGGTAGTGTTGAGAGGTAATACCCATTGGCAGTGCTTACATGGTTGGGAGGGATTAACGCCATCCTTCAGGGATTGGCCTAGTTACCACGAGAGCAGGTGGTTATACATCAAGGCCATCCCCTGAGTTTTCTCTTCCACATGCACCCACTTGCCCAGTGCAGAAGCCCCTCACCAGAAGTTGAGCAGATGCTCACACCATGTTTTGGGGCTTCCCAGCCTCCACTATCGTAAACCCAAATAGACTTCCACTCTCCATAAATCACCCAGTCTCAGGTATTCTGTCATAGACTGTCATGGACTAAGTCAGGGACCATGAGACCCTATCCAGAAAGCAGTCATTTGGTTTATTAACTCACCTTGTGACTCATTACTAAAAACAAATTGGCTAAGCAATGGAATTTATCTAGCTATCATCTGTTGGGCGTCTGCCAAAAACTGTTAGGTTTGAGAGATTCTGATGAAAAAATACAAGTCCTGATCTTAATTTCCTAATCTTTGATACTGGGATCAAAAGAGCTGCTCTCTATAACAAGACCACAAACCCTATCAGTTCCACCTCTCGGCCTCTTTCCAGTCCTCCTCATCCCCTTTATCACTATTGCTCACACTCTTGTCATCTCTGTCCTCAGATCCTTCTCCTGCTTTGTAGGTAGAGTGTGATGCTACATCAGATGTGATGCTAGCACACTTAAAGACCTCTAGGTATGGTCCACGTTTTCCAGAACAAAGTCCAAGCAGGTCCCTTCCCGCTTAGGCTGGTGCGCCTCTGCAGTCTCGCCTTTCTTGCTCCTTGCACTTCACCTATGGGCTCATTTCAGTCACCTCAATACAATATGATGGGTGTTTTACTCCCCTGACTTTGCACATGTTTTGCTGTCTTCGTAAAATGCCCTCCAGTCCACCTCTCTGCCTCGTGAAGTATCAGTCTGTGGCTCTTCCTTGCTTCTCCCTCCCTTCTGGAAGTCTTCTATGACCTTCCCAGGCAGCATCCACCACTCTCTTGGCAACCACGTTATTTTATACCATTCCTCTTGAACATCCAGGTAAGTATAACTTACTATCTAAGGATTCAGGAATATTTGCTAATGATTTGCAAAATTTTTCACCCAACAGTCTTTATCCAGATCAGAAACCCATAAAAAATCCGCATGTTTAGGTTGCATGCAAATTCAAGCAAGGTGGAACCCAGTGCCCTGCAGTCAAACAATAACTGTTCTCCCCAAAAGACTTCCTTCATCCTGTATCAGGCATTATCACTTTCAGACATCCCACAATCTGACAGGAAATGTCTACCAAACATGGATCAGAGAAAGCAGACGAATGCAAGCACCTGGGAAAGGGCTTCAGAAGCAACACAGAATATTGAGAGAGGTAAATATCCAGCGGACCCAGCCTGGCCATACGTGCGTCCACATCTCCTTTCTCCATGCATGAGAAAATGCAGAAAAGTTTTGGAAGTGTTGCTCATTCAAATTTAGGAAAATACCACATACAGGTGTTTGGCAGCCACCGTCAGTGGGATGCACTGAGGCCACGCTCTCTACAGTAGAAGTCAAAACACGACTCATACCAATACTCTTCAGTAGCTTCATAAGCTGTACGAAACAATAAGGAATTAATTGCATGCTAAAAAAAATTATTGTTTTTTCTGTTTATTGCAGTACTGGGAATTGAAACCAGGGGTGCTCTTCCACTGAGCCATATCCCCAGCCTTTTTCTTTCTTTTTTTTTTAGACAGGAGCTCTCTAGGTTGCCCAGACAGGCTTCAAACTTGTTAAATCCTCCCTCCTCAGCCTCCCTAGCTGCTGGTATTATAGGCATGCACCACCATGCCCAGAAAGACAATTGGTGCTTAAAATGTCTTATGTCAAACCAGAAATCTTCAGTGGCTAGTTATATGATGTTTACAAGTATTTTTTTTTTTAAGAGAAGGACAGTGTGAGAGAGACAGAGAGACAGAGAGAGACAGAGAGAATCCATTTTTATTGAGTTTTTTCACATGGCTCTTGTTGCTCTGACACTCAGCCGCGCATGTGGGTGCTGGGGTTTGTTTGAACCCGTGTACTTGCACATGCCGGGCCAGCACCACAACCTCAGAGCCACCACTCCAGCCCCTATTTACAAGTGTTTTGAGAGATTCGTGGAGAAATCTGTTGGGATTTTTTCATGGGATTTACATTTCCAATTTAAAACAACAGAGTGTAAATTTGCCCTGTCTAAAAATATGCAAGCCAACACACTTTTCTGAAGATTGGGGGTGAATAAGAAGGATGCTTCCATTTACTTGCAAGACTGTCATCCCTTCCTCCCTTTAAGATTGCCAGCTCCCAATCTAGGGACTTGTGTTTTGTTTATCCATCTATCTCCTCATCTACACACAGGGTCTGGCACCCAGAAAATATATAATGGATGGATAAATGGATATTACAACTGCAACATTTTTTTTAAAAAAAGAGAGAGACAAGGGCGGTTCCGGCACTTGCCTGGCATGCACACGGATGCGGGTTCAAACCCCAGCACCATGTACACAATGAAGTGTCAGAGCAACAAAAGTTACATGAAAAACTAATTTCTTTTTAAATAAAAAATAAAATAGATAAATAAAAAAGAGAGGGACAGTGAGAGAGAGAGAGAGAGAGAACCAATTTTATTTAGTTTTTCATCTGGCTTTTATTGCTCCAACACTTAGTTGTGTATGTGGTACTGGGGTTCAAATCCAGGGCTTCACACATGCCAGGCAAGCAGTGTAACCACTAAGCCACTGCAGCATTTTAAGTGTGCATTTACCTGGGATCCACCAAGGGACAATCAGACTCCTCTTCTCCTGCACCATCTAGAATATGTCTTTGCTGTCCTCCTCATGACGTAACAGTGATGAAAAGAATAAAGACTTTGGGGGACTATTTTGAGAGCACAGGATGGTACATGAATTCAAATGACTTAACGATCATTGATGGTTAAGTAAAAATAGGCACAGAATCCCATGTACCATCCTAATCACTTTTGCCTCTGGTTTTTGCACTTAAGTTTAGAGTGAGGTCGAAATTTCAAGGCTGTATCCCCCTCCTCCTGGTGGAAAAAGCAGCATGGTTACTTTCCAATAGTCACCTCCATTAGAATTCCTCAGTGTATTACCAGTTTCCCAATAGGAAATCAAGCTTGATCTGTCCTCAGGATTGTCTCTGTAGCCATCTGTGGGTTTTGAGCTCTGTCAGATATGCCTGTAAATCAATAACCACCAAGCCATAGGCCAGGCTGTATTCTCCATCATTTTTTTTTAAAGTGAGGGAGAGAGAGAAAAAAAGAGAGAATCAACTTTATTTACATTTTCATCTGATCTTTTTTCTTGGACACTTAGTTGTGTTTGTGGTGCTGAGGTTTGAACCTGGGTCCTCACACATGCTAGGTAAGTGTTCCAACTGCTGAGCCACCATTCCAGCCCTCAACTGAGTAATTATGAACAAAAATAACAAGACCTCCTGAGGGTCAGCTGGATTTAAAAAAAAAAAAAAGCATTCAGGTAACAGTATTTACAAGTAACCCCTTCCACCTATTATATGAGTTAAGAATCCAGAGCTGGCCTTACCAGGAATCAATTTGTAGTCAAATGACTCCATCAATATGCACATTCGTTACTTTCTTCAAGGTTATCTTGACTCCTTCAGGCCAGATGCTGTATTGTAACCCTGCCATTTTGATTAGGTAAAGACAAATGAAGAAGCCTCTCACAAAGAACACCAGCTTTTTTTGCAGCCCTGGGAATCAGGCAGTGGGAGTATGTGGCCTGTACCTCCATCTGCTTGTCTTGTTTACTGTGGGAATTTATTCTGTGTTTATTCAGTAGTTTATTCTGTGAATTCAGGAAACATAGCCCAGCATTATCCCAGATAGACATAGAAAGGTGTCTTTCTACACCCAAATTTGGCTTGAGGGTTATTTTGTGCAAAAGACATATTTTAAAAAGCAGATGCAAGAAGGGTGCTCTGACCTTCCTTTATTTCTTCCTGAAAACAGTAAATAAAACTCCTATATAGAAGATGCCCTCCCTATATCAGAAGGGAAGTAACATTCTAATCATCAAGGATGGAAAGTTGAGACCAAGAGGATTCTGTTCAAATTTACCTCATTAAAATAATTCTTATCTCCCTTTACCTCCAACACAGTTTATTTTCATACCGCTGCCGTTCTGCAACCTAGTATAAAAGCATTTACATTTTGCTAGTTCTTTGGGTCTGAATTTCTATCTGAGAGTTCCCATATCATGGGAAAATTTATTTTAAATAAATTTGTATGTTTTTCTCCTGTTAATCTCTACTATACTATGTCAGTTTAATTCTCAGGCCCAGACAGGGGTGAGGGGACCTCAGGAAGGTAGAGGTAAATTTTCCTTCCCTAACACTGAGTTCACCCACCACACAAGCAAGGTAAAAGCATAACCAGGAATAACCTACTTTCTATCAAAGAGCTTGAAATTTACATGTACATAATCAATAAATGGTCATTATATGAACAAATAGGCTGTGTGGAAAGACAGCCTGGGTTCAAAATGAGCCTCTGCTACTTACTAAATGTATGTTATTTAATTTCTCAGAACCTCAGTTTCCTTATCTGGAAAATGGGGATCATATATTTGCCAAATTAGGTTATCATGAAGATTCAAAAAGGAAGTTATAATAAAACACCTAGCACAGTGCCTGGCAGGGTAGGCGGCCAGGATGACAAATGGGTTTTAATAAGAGTGGCCGCTTGGGTCAGTTCTAGGCTGACAGAGTGCTTTGCCTGAGTTTAGCAGGACATCTGCAGGAATGACTACCATGCTTTAATAACCATGTGTAGGGACGTTTTAAATCTTCTCTTTTACCTATAAGGTTCAACAATTTTAGTTTATGAAATAAACCAGCAATAGATTAATAGGAAAGAAACGTATGAATTAATTAGCATTCATGGACACAGGAGTCACATACCAAGTAGGAGACTCAAAGAAAGAGCCAGAAGGTTGAAGCTTAAATACTCTCTTCATAGGGAAGAAGGAACAGTAGATGGCTACACCATTATGGAGGGACAGTGAATAATTATGAGGGAGAGTAAATAGACCCAGGAGACGGAAATGAACTTGTAGATGAGTTTTGAACTTGGATGAGCTGTGCCATGATTTGAATGTGGACAGTGTCCCTCGAAGGTCCTTTTGTTAAAAGCTTGGTCCTCAGGGTGGTGCTGTTGGGAAGTGGTGGGACCTTTAAGAGGTGGCCCCTCTTAGGTCACTGGGGGCATGCACCCAGCAGGGACCATGGATCCTGGCTCATCTGGGTTGTGATGCTACTTTTGGCTCCACCATCAGCTCCCATTGTGATGCCCCTCCCAGGGGCCCAGAGAAACAGGCTGCTCAGTCTTGGACCCTCCAGAACTGTGAGCCAAAATAACTATTTTCTCTTCATGACTTAATTGCCTCCGGTATTTCAATAGGTGACTCGAAGCTGACTAGCACAGCCTGAGAGATAAGCAATAACTTGGGATGACAACGTCCAAGTTAGGTGTGGTTACATTCCTCAATCTTCTTTTCTGCCACACACAATTGGATTTCAAGGAGGGAATGGAAAGTAGCCATGTGTTCTCTAGCAATTCCAGTCTTAAGGCAAATAAGGGAATTGCAGCGAGAGCCCCTCTCTGCCTTTGAGGGAGAGAAACAAGACAAGGTCAAAGGGATCTCAATTCTGAAACAGCTTCTGAGGCTTCTCAGCAAGTCCAGTTGCCAGTCTAGGGTAACATTTTCCGAGCTCAACAAACGTCTGCTTTGAGAAATACAAAGAAGGGCATGGTCCAACAGCAATGTGTTTTCTGACCCTGCCATAGGTTCTAAATGAATGAGAACTATGATTTCCAGTTTACACACACCACTTTACATTTAGGCTGCAGACCAATTTGACAGACAGCCTTTTACTTACCTTATAATGATCATGTGGCATAGGGGAGGTGCCACGAACTCTTGTTTTTTCAAAAGAAACAAAGGGTCAGAGAGTTTAAGTAACTTGATCAGTGTCACCTTCTTCATAAGCAGTACAACCAGGACATCATACACACACACACACACACACACACACACACCAAAAAAGGTCATCTTACATCGATTTCAGCATGCCCTCTGTATCAGTGGTTATCAACCCTAGCTATGTCTTTTAGTTTTTGTTTTTTGGGGGTTTATTTTTTGGGGTTTGTTTGTTTTTTGGTTTTGGGGGGTTTTTTTTACTACCTATTGTCACCAACAAAATCTTTAAAGACAAAGCTGAGTTCACTTAACTGTGTTTAGGGGAAAGTAACAACTAATCATGCTTTGGGAATTCAAGGCAAGTCTTTTTTTTTTTTTAAGGCAAGTCTTTAAAAGTGAGGATTAGGATCAGATAAGAATTATGGAATAGGAGCCCAAGATTGGGGGAATCAGCAAAGCAAGGATTTTGAAGTGCAGGATTTAGGGAAACTTAGGACAATGACTTTCTACAGACACTTCTTATTGAAGAGTTGATATGACTTTCAGGAGGTTCCTGTAATGATCAGAACACTTGCCCTGGCAAAAAGCAAACAAACTGACTGAGAAGTAAACTAGCAAAGTCACATTCATATAGAAAGCACAGTACATCGCAGGCTAGGCTACTTTCAGTTTTCAGCACCCAGGCTTAGCATGTATATGGATCATTTTAGTTCTTAGCTACACATTAGAATATGCTTAGATGGTGGCAGCAGCGGGCGCCAAGCAGAGCTGAATGAGAAATCTCTCCATGAATATGGGACACCAATGGTGGGAGAAGTGCCATACTGTGAGGTGGGTGAGCAGCAAAATTTCTCCCCAAATTCATTACCATCCAAGGAAGGAAGTTTAGTAACATGGAGCCATAGTGAAGTTGAAAGTTAGGCTGCCACTCCCAGCTACCTAGCCAGTGGGCGGGGAATTAGGCTGGAGGGGAGGAGTCTGTGCACAATTAACTCAGACACAGCGCAGAGCACTCAGCAGAACCTGGTTGCCAATCTCGATGCTCCCACACTGTGGCAGCGGCCCTGGGTCTGCTTTAATCCACGCAAATTAGACACTAAATCTGATCGTGCGAAGAAGCGGGATGGCATTGTCCTCTTGAAACCTCCTGGAGGACAGTATGGGACACTGCTTCATCAAAAGTGAAACCAAAACCACCAGCTACAGCTTGGAATAGGGTGCTCAGTATGGAGGAGTGGCTCCGACTCCTCAGTGTTTTGACTGTTGGCCCTGGGGGCTGTGTGGGACTGGCGGACCCTCCCTTCTGGTCTTGTGACTCACATTTGGAGGATTCCCGCCTACATCCTTACACGCCCAAACTGCGGGAGGAGTCTGTGACCAGGACTATGCTCAATAGACCTAATCAGCCAGGGTGGTCTCAGGCTGCAGGTCCAGCAGACACTGCCTGAAATTCTCAGACAAGGCAGTGGCTAGCATCAGCCTCAGGGATCTACAAACAAAAGGGGCAGCCTACTCTCAGTGCTTTCCCCACTTTCAGACCCTGATTTCTGTGTACACACGGGATCCCATTGGTCCTGGGCTCTCCAAGTGGGACTGGGCTTCCACGCCCCCTAGTGATTCCATTTGATATATCCACAAACACTGGTCTAGCTGGTCTAGTGTCTCCTTCCAGCCTGCCTCCCCTTACTGGGATTGTGACTGCCCCACACATCATCTCTTGGGGCCACTGAGGACTTCAAGACACCCAAGAGTGTGGTGATAACAATCCTGGGGAAGCTCCACCCAGGCCGGCCACTCTCCTTGGAACAGTAAGAGTCCCTTACAGCTGCACCAGGATCCACAAGACTCCCAGCAGCTCCTGGGTCCCCAGCTGAAGATGGACAAGAGTTTGGGCAGGCAGACACTAAACTGCCCAAGAGTGCAACTTGGGTGTCCTTGAAGTCTATTCTCATAGGAAACAGGGAAGGTGATTGCTTGCAACCACTCTACAGGAGAAAAATACTGGAAGGCCTCCTGGGAATCTCACAGTCAGCTGAGATCACCAAAACTCATTCCCTCCAACAAACTCAACTGGGAAGTGACTCCACCTAGAAGTCATCTATGAACACCTTTCCCAACAGTATGTATTGACCTTGGTGGTAATAATTCAGAACATTCCCTACTTTTTCTTGTTGTTGTTGTTTTTGAAATTGGTGTTTCTGGATATCTGTATTTTTGTTTGTCTGTGTGTCTGTGTGGTTGGTTTTTACTGTCACTATGACTTCTTGTGTTTGACTGCTGTATCCATATCACTGGAGTTTGACCTGGGGAAGCCTACATTATAGCAAAATAGTCCTCAGTCTCCTTGGACTGAAGAGTCCCCACTCTCTACTACCCTATTCTTCCCTTTACTCTGTCAATTCCTAAACTGTATTCTATTCTCTCTATTCTCTCTCATCCACTCTCAAAGTCATTACCCCACTCTCATCCCATTTCTATCTTTTCCTTATTCTTAGCAAAATAGCCTACATTATCTCTACTAACTTGTACCTCTATATCCTTATTCACAAGTTCCACACTACCTTCCTACCTCATTCTCTTTGCTCTCTAGTCTTCCCCCCACCCACACACCTACAGAGGTCCTGCTAAACTGAAGAAAACACCTTACTTGAAAACAGTTGTTTGCTTGCAAAGTAGAGTGTGAGAGCTCTCACAGAAGAAAAATGCTAATCTGATTGCTCCAATAGGTGCTAATCAACACTGAAATAGCCTAAGTTGACTTTTGCTGTTGTATGCATTGACTGCATTTATTGACTTCTAGCCTCTATCCTGTGAGGTATTGGAAAACCTAGAGGTCCACAATACTTCACTTATTAGGGTACTAGTCATTGAACTACCCAAATTGTACCCCCGCCCAACTAAGCAAAGAGATAAGAAGCTCCGATACCATCAGCAAAGCCCCCAACACTGTCAGTCCTCAAGTCACACTCCCTATAACTGAAAATGAAGAAAAAGGGAAACAATTCTCCACCTCAACCCCACAGCTCTCCATCCAAGGATTCCATGGTCAGGAACCTAGATGAAAACCTAAAAAATCATATCAACAATATGGTTAATAATTCAATCAAAGAATTGAAATAAGATACAAAGAAAGAGATAAGAGAGCACTTCCAGGAGATGAGAGACCACATATATAAAGAGCTAGACATTCTAAAAAGAAATGTAGCAGAGCTCTTATAATTGAAAAATATTGTCAACCAAATCAAAAGCTCATTGGAAAATACAAAATACCAGAGAAAACTCAAAAGAAAATAGAACCTCAGCTCTCAAAGAATGAACATCAGATGATGAAGACAGGCTGAGCAACGTCAAATTCAAGGAGGACAGACAAGAAAAGAAATTTACTGTATATGATCAGAACATCCAAATAGTATTTGAAAAGATGAGATGAAAAAAACATGACAGTCTTTGGTATTAAAGAAAACATTGAACAACAAACAAGGGGTATTAAGAAACTTCAAGGGGGCAGGAGCGGTTGCTCAGTGGTTATGTACTTGCCCAGCATGCACAAGTACACGGATTCAAACCCCAGCACCCACGTACACAACTAAACATTGGAGCAATGAAAGCCATGTGAAAAACTCAATAAAAATTTATTCTCTCTCTCTCTTTAAAGAAGGAAAGAAAGAAAGAAGAAAGAAAGAAAAAGAAACTTCTAAGTGAAATTACCAAGGAGAATTTTGCCCACATCAGAACTGATCCAGAAAATCAAATTCAAGATGCCTATAGGACACCAAACACTAACCAAATGAAAAACTCACTGAGACACATCATCTTTAAAATGAATAACAGAGAAATAAAGAGAAATTTGTGTATCTTCTTCAAAGAAGATACACAAATAACCAATGAACACATGAAAAGACACTCAAGATCTCTAATCAGTAAGGAAATGCATATATAACCTATAATGAAATAATGAAATACCATCTCATATCTATTAGGATGGTTATTATAAATAGAAAACAGGAAGTAACAAGTATCAGTAAGGATGTGCAGAAATCTAGAACCCTTATTCACAACTGGTGGGAATGTAAAATGGTACAGCAACCTAGGAAAACAGAATGGAGCCTCAAAAAGTTAAAAACAAAATTACCATATGATCCAGCAATTCTACTTCTGGGTATATGCTCAAAAGAAGTGAAAAGCAAGCCAAGCAATGGCGCATGCCTGTAATTCCAGCAGCTCAGGAGGTTGACGCAAAACAGCAAGTTCAAAGCCAGCCTCAGCAACTTAGTGAAGCCCTGAACAACTTAGCAAGACCCTGTCTCAACATAAAAAAATAAAAAAAGGGCTGTGGATGTGGTTCAGTGGTTAAGAACCAAGTTCCTCTGGGTTCAATCCCTGGTACCCAAAAAAAAAAAAAAAATGAAAGCAGCTAGGCACAGCATCATATGCCTATAATCCTAATGAATTGGGAGGCTGAAGGCCAAGATAATTCTGAATGGAGAAAAATTGAGATCCTTTTCAGTGAAAACAAGAACAAGACAAGGATGTCCATTTTCACCACTCCTATTTAACACAGTCCTTGAAACTCTAGACAAAGCAATTAGGCAAGAGAAGGGAATTAAAGGGATATGAATAGGCAATGAAGAGCTCAAATTATTACAGATTGACATGTTTAAATAGTAGATCCAAAAAACTTCACCAGAAGACTTCTAACGCCCATAAATGAATTCATCAAGGTAGTAGGATATAATCTCAGCATTCACAAATCAATTACATTCCTTTATTAAAATGATGATTTGTTGAAAAAGAAATTAGAAAAACTACCCCATTCATAATAGCTTCAGAAAAAAATAAAATACTTGGGAATCAATCTAACAAAAGAGGTAAAGGACCTCTGTAGTTTTCAACTACAGACCATTGGAGAAAGAAATTGAAGAAGACTTTAGAAGACAGAAAAATCTTCCATGTTTTTGGATAGGTAATTCATATTACCAAATTAGTCACATTACCAAAAACAGCATACAGATTCAATGCAATACCCATAAAAATTTCAGTGATGTTCTTAACAGAATTAGAAAAACACAGTCATGAAATTCATTTGGAAAAACAAGAGACCCAGAATAGCAAAAGCAAAATGGGAGTTTTCAGAATGCCAGATTTCAGATTATGCTACAGAGCAATAATAATAAAAACAGCATAGGTCTGGCACCAAAACAGAAATTAAGAGGCTGGAGCAGTGGCTCAGCATTTGTGGCACTTGCCTGCCAATGCATGAGGACCCAGGTTCAAACGCCAGCACCACGTACACATCTGAGTGTTGCAGCAATGAAAGCCAGATGAAAAAATTAAGTAAAATTGATTGTCTTGTTCCCTCTCTCTCTCTCTCTCTCTCTCTCTCACACACACACACACACACACACACAGTCCTTCTCTCTCTTTGGGAAAAAAAAAGAAAACCAGACATGAAGACCAATGGACCAGAATAGAAGACCCAGAGACAAACCCACAGAATTACACTTACCTCATACTCAACAAAGGAGTCAAAAACATAAGTTGGAGAAAAGTCAGGAAGACTGGAAATCCAGATATAGTAGAATGAAACTCAACCCCTACCTCTCACCCTGCACAAAACTCCACTCAAAGTGAATTAAAAACCTAGGAATTAGACCACCTACTAGAAGAAAATGTGGGCCCAACACTCCAACACATTGGCTCAGAAACTGACTTCCTGAAACAAGACCCCCAAAGCACAAGAAGTAAAAGGAAAAAATCAATAAATGGAATGGCATCCAATTGAAAAGCTTCCTACCAGCAAAGGAAACAATTAAGAACGTGAAGATAGAACCTACAGAATGGGAAAAAAAATCTTTGCTTCCTGCACCTCAGACAGGGCATTAACATCCAGGATACACAAAGAACTCAAAAAACTTCACATCAATAAAACAAATAACCCAATCAATAAATGGGCAAAAGAACTGAACAGATATTTTCCAAAAGAAGAAATGCAAATAATGCAAATATATGAAAAATGTTCAATATTTCCAGCAATTAGAGAAATGCAAATTAAAAACTAGATGAAAAACTAAATAAAATTGACACACACTCTCTTCTCTCTTTTTCTTCTCTCTCTCTTTCTCAAAAAAAAAAAAAAAACTACACTGAGACTTCACCTCACTCCAGTCAGAATGGCAACAAAGATACAAACAACAATAAATGTTGGTGACGATGTGGGAAAAAGGGTACCCTTAAACATTGTTGGTGGGACTGCAAAGTGGTACAACCACTCTGCGAAGCAGTATGTAGATTCCTCAAAAAACTAGAAATGGATCCACTATTTAATCCAGCTATCCTGCTCCTTGGTGTATATCCAAAGGCACAAAAATGAGCACACTACATTGATGTACCCACATCAAGGTTCTTAGCAGCACAATTCACAATAGCTATGCTAAGTGAAATAAGCCAGTCTCCAAATATCAAAGGTCGAATATTCTCTCTGACATATGAA
The DNA here is from genome assembly GCA_004027875.1 of Aplodontia rufa. Classification (NCBI taxonomy): domain Eukaryota; kingdom Metazoa; phylum Chordata; class Mammalia; order Rodentia; family Aplodontiidae; genus Aplodontia; species Aplodontia rufa. The sequence continues at coordinate 22,939 of PVKS010029174.1, forward strand.
AGCTAATCTAAAATAAGGAAAAGAGCATTGGAATAGACAAAGGGGAAGGAAATGGAAGAAGAAGGAAGGCGATAGGGACAGTCCATGGAACAAATCAGACTTAACTTTCCCATGTTCATATATGAACATATCATAGTGAATCTCATCAACATATACATCAGGTCACTAAATTTTATAAAAGATTACTAGTAAATAACAGAAAGACCAGTACAGGGAAAAGAATAGGGGTTGGGGGAAGACCAGACACTAAATTAAGAATAAATTTTACAGCATGCTTTTATAAAAATATCAATGTTTATCTTATTGTCAAGTATGTCTAGAACAGGGGGTGGGAGGAAGAGAAGGAGTTGGTTAAAACAAGGTACGCTCCAAGCTTTTATAATTATGTCAATGTACATTCCATTTCATGTATATAAAATAAACAGGAGGTGGGAGGAAGGGAAGGGAAGAGGAAAAACTGCAGACTGAATGGAACAAGTTAAACTCTATGCTTTTATAATTCTGTCATTGTATAACTTTATGTCATGTAGACCTAAAAGAGAACCAATAAAAATAAATAAATAAAACCTTCATTCCCAGTTGGTGCAGGGAGGAGGAGGCACAGGGATTCGCCTGATGAGTCTTCTTCAAATCCATCAGAATTACCTGAGGAAATTGTTAAAATGCAAAAGAACCCAGAGATCTTATTTTTAAATAAAAGCTCTTGGGGTGATTCTGAGCAGATGGTCCAGGGACCACACTAAGAAAAATGGCCCATGTCATGCTGCTTACGAAATGAAACAAGTGTCCCACCCAGAAACCAGGAGTCCCAACATCTTGCCCCACCATTGTCCATTCAATATGTCTGACCTTCCATACAGTAGAGGGCCCCCTATGTGGTATAACTAGAAGGTGGCAGGAATCCTCAATTACTCCCAAATTCCTAACAACGGGAATTTCCAAATTCTTACCACTAGAAATATATACATTTGGATCTCAAAAAGCCCAAAAGTCTAAAAATTTAAATATTCTCTGGTGGCAACATTCTAGTCATCGCTATCTTTTAACAAATGCCTTAATGGGCTACAAGGAATAGGAGAAACAATAAATTTGGGAAAGGGGGAGGGGTCAGGCACTGGGAATGCCTGAAAGAGGAGTTCTGAGCACCGTGAGCACATGCGCCCCTCCAGATCGCTAAAGCTTACTCTCCTGAAAGGTACTTGCTAATTGCCCGGCAGGGCAGGGAGGGCAAGTCACTGCACTCACTTTCACTCTTGCTAGCTATTTTCCTCATTCCCTGGAAAATCAAGGTTGCCCTGAGCAGGAGGCAGTGCCACATGCCTGTTATCCCAGTGAATCCAGGGTCTCAGATATCAGGATCACAAGTTGAGGTCAGCCTCAGCAGCTGAGGGAGGCACTCAGCAATTTAGCAAGACCCTGTCTTGAAATAAAAAGGGCTGAGGATTGTGTCTCAGTGTCAAAGAGCCCCTGGGTTCAATTCCCGTGAAATGAGGGGAGGAGCTGAGATGTGTAGACTTCATAAACCTGAATCAAGGATCTGAAGTATTATATGTAATTAAAGACCAGTGTCCTTTACTGAAGGGAATTTTGTATATTGAAACACTGTTAAAACCAATTCTTTTTTTCTGTTCTAGCAAATCTACTTCCAGGAATTAAGTCTACAGAAATTATAGTAGGTATTTTTTTAACCAATAAACTTTATTTTTTTAGAGCAGTTTTAGGTTTAATGAAACTAAAGTACACAGAGTTCCTGTATACTCCTTGTTCGCGCTACACCACCCCCATGGAAACACACTCTCCCTCCATTGATATCCTGCAACACATTGGCACATTTGTTACAATTAAAGGACATTCTATGACACGTCATCCAAAATCAATGCTTTATATAACTCTCTCTCTTTTTTTCTTCTATTTCTTTTTTTGGTACTGGGGATTGAACCCAGGGGAGTTTAACCACTGAGCCACATCCCCAGCCCTTTTAATTTTTTTTTTTTTTTTGAGATAAGGTCTCACTAATTTTCTTAGAGCCTCCCTAATTGACTGAGGCTGGTTTTGAACTTGCAATCCTCCTGCCTTCTGAAGCCACAGGGATTACAGGCATGCACCCCTGTGCCCAGCTGGCCACTCACTCTTGTGCATTCTATGGCTTTGGATAAATGGGTATCCACTATAGTAGAATTATACAGAAGAGTTTCACTTAACTGTGCTAAAAATCCTCTGTGCTCTATTCATTCCCCCCAAATTCACACTCACACTCCCCCCCCCCCGCTCTCTCTCTCTCGCTCTCTCTCTCTGTCTCCCCCTCTTTCTCTTTCTCCCTATCTCTGCGGTTTTGCCCTTTCCAGAATGTCATGTAGTTGGACTTGTTTACCACTAGACAGGTACTTTTAGTTACAATCCCTCATTTGCAGGGGTGAGGAATGCCCCTTTAAATGACTGCTAATGTTCCTTCAAAGTTGTTCTTTTGTTTCAAATAAGTCCCTTACAAGGAACCAGTCAAAATTGCTGAGTCACTCTGACTCACTCTTTTAGATGACCTAGAGTAAACTTTACTTATTGTAATTCCTGATTCTCCACCACCCAGAGGCAATCCTATCTGACTTTTCAAAGCACACAGCCTGTGTTTAAACACTGTATTGAAGTGGGCATGCTCAAGAATGTGCTTGCCTCTACATGTGACAAGTC
>PVKS010029175.1:0-25629 GCA_004027875.1 Aplodontia rufa
GGGTCTAGGAGCTTAGATAAATAGGCTATTGGTTGCTTTTGCCCCCCATGGTGGGTCCTGGGTTAATACTCCTAGAGTTATTCCCCTATCTAACATAGTTATTCCCCTATTAACAAACATATAGAAGGGCTTTTCAAGTGAGGGTAAAGCTAACACAGGAGCCCTGATAAGAGTTTGTTTAAGAGTAACTAGTGATTGAAGTTCCTCAGGCTTCCAAAGAATTGGGTCAGGCTCTCCATCTAAAAGCTTAAGATATAGTTTTAATCTTAAGAGCATAAAAGTCTATCAATAATCTACAGTATCCCATCAACCCTAAGAATCTGCTAAGTTCCCTCTTAGTCTGAGAGGTACTGGCATATCAATTATCCCTGAGATTTGTTCTGGGTTTAATCTTTGTTTACCCTTGCTGAGTAAATGTCCCAGATATTTAACTTCTTGTTCCTCAAATTGTAATTTAGTTCTTGAGACTCTTAGTCTTTGCTGTCCTAAAAAGTTAAGTAGGGCAATAGTTGCTTCAGTTACATTTTCCTTCTCATCTCCAGAAATTAATAAGTTATCTACATATTGGAGAATTCTTAAATCCCTCTAGCACCTGTTCCAGAATTTGTCCAAACAAGTTGGGTGATTCTGTAAATCCCTGGGGGAGGACAATCCATTGATACTGTTGTTTCCTCCCAGTTTGTGGATTTTCCCATTCAAAGGCAAACAAATCACTACTATCCTCAGCTAGAGGACATGATCAGAAAGCATTCTTTAAGTTGATAACACTAAACTACCAGTGATTATGGGTTATTTTACTAAGAGTATAGGGATTAGGGACTACAGGGTGTCTATCCTGAGTAATTTGATTTATTGCTCTTAAGTCTTGGATAAGTCTATAAGATCCATCTGGTTTCCTTACAGGTAAGACGGGGGCATTATAAGGAGACATGCAGGATTCAAGGAGGCCATCCTTAAGTAACCCTCTATTATAGGTTGTAACCCGAATCTCCCTTCAAGAGGGATTGGGTACTGTTTCCTCCTTATGGTTTCTCCCTTGTTTCTTAGTTCAACATGTATTGGTGGCACCTGTAGTTTTCCTCAATTTCCCTCTTTTGTCCAAACTTGGGGGTGAATCTTTTCTTCTTCTTTAGATGTTAGAAGGTTAAGGGAAATTTGAATTTCCTTATCATTATTTTTTAATCCTACTCTAAGTTCACACATTAAGTCTCGACCTAAAAGATCAGTTCCTGCTGCAGGCACAAAGAGGAATTCTACTTGTGTATGGCTGTCTTGGTATCTCATTTGAGTCTTCTTAAATATGGAGACTTTAAAATCTTCCCCCTTTACTCCTGACACTAATAGCTGTTTATCAGACAGTTGTATCTGCGTGGGCTGATAGGTTAAAGAGGAGCGAGCCACTCCATGTTGGGCACCAAAATTGTTATAAAAGAAATCAAACACGTAGTTGGGTGTGGGTGAGCAAGGCAGAATTTTTACTTAGGCCAAAGGGTGAAAGAAAAATGCGTTCCTAGTAAGGAAGTGAGGGGTTTTCAATTCCGACCTGATGCAATACTGCCCTGTGCTCTAATTGGAAGCGTTCAACTGCACAGTCCGCGTGATTGGCTTTGATTAGGTGGAGGCAGGTGCAAAGAGGGAGTAGGTGGTGACTGGGAGAGAATGGGGGTGGTGAGGGTCATAGTGGTTCAAAGTTCAACAGAAGAGGATGGCTGGGTACTGGAAGGGGTCCTTGTAAAGAGGTGGGTGGACACAGGTGGGTGTGCACAGGTGAGGGAGTTACTATCTTCAAAGGGGGAGGGGATCTAAAATGGAGGTAGTGGGTTACACATCACAATCTTTCAAGTTTGGCAGAAAAGACACACATCTTACAAAACCATTCAAGATAAGGTGATTCCCTCTCATCTAACTGTGTACCATGAACTCTGACTTTGATCCTGAAAGCATTGAGGCATTGAGAGTCTGAGAAACTTTGGGAAGCTGCAGATGTTACCTGGGACAGGAACACCTTGATCCACCAGGACTTCTTCCTGCACCATCTTGGATCAGCTGATGAAATACGAAATGCAGGTGGGTAGATTTTATTGTGGGAATTAGGAGCCTATCCATACCAGGGAGGAATTGTTTTCTTTTTCCTCCCAAGGTCTAAGCAGGAAAGGAAAAGAACCAGGACACAGCAATCAGTGTGTGAAGAGGATTCTATCTATATTTTGGGCATTTTATAACATTGCATCTCATTTAATTTTCATTACATGCACTTTACATTACCATGAAGTCAATCTTACTATTTCCAAAGCAATCAAAGCAGTGAAAGTTCAGAGAGAATAAATAATTTTTCCTAGGTCACAGAGGCAAAGGTGGGATTTGAATCCAGGTCCACTCAGTTCTCAAGTTCACTTGGTCATATAGAAACAGAATGGGGGCAAGAAGGGAGAGAAATAATGTTAATAAATTTGACAGAGAACATTTGAAAGGCAGGCTGAGCCAGATATTTTGATTTCATTTTGCACTCTGAACTGTCCAGCCAGTCCCCAAGATTAATTCCACAGGTGTAAGTAGCCATTCATGTGGAAAGATCCCTGGGGATTTAGCTGGCCCCATGTCCCCTGAGCTGTTAGCTGTCAGCTGCTGCTAAGAAGTGAAAGCATCCTTAGTCTGCATTAATAGAATTGTGGGGAGACCGCAGGGCATAACAGACCCCTTGTGCTGTGCTCTGTTTAGAATTTGTTTGGAGGTTCACATTTTGGTCAATACATTTTGAAGGATACTACAAGACTGTCTAATCAGAGTGTTTGCTGAAAGGACCAACAGGATATTGAGTGGCTTGGAAAATCTGATGTATGGGATATGTTGTGGACACAAGATACAAAGCCAGAGGAAGAGAACAGTGAGAGAGGTGTGATGGCTCTTTTCATATATTGAATGGGCAAATGAGGATTTATAGCCTAAGATGGTGTAACTAGAATGAATAGAAAGGGAAAGAACCCCACTTGTTTATCAAGACCTGCTGTGTGTCAATTGCAGTGGCAAGGACAAAGGCTCTTAACACAAGGAGACACTAATAAGTGGAAATGTCTTTTCAGGCTGGAGCAGTGGCTCAGTGGTTATGGTGCTTGCCTGGCATGCACAAGGATACAAGTTTAAACCTCGGCACCACGTACATAGCAAAGTGTTGGAGCAACGAAGGCCACATGAGAAACTAAATAAAATTGATTCTCTCTCTCTCTCTCTCCCTCTCTCTCTCTCCCTCTCTCTCTCTCTCTCCAATTTTTATTTAGTTTCTCATCTGGCCTTTGTTTCCCCAACATTTCCTTGTGTACATGGTGCTGAGATTAGAACCAGGGTCCCCAGGAAATGCCAGGCAAGCGCTCGCACTGCCGAGCCACCACTCCAGCCTCTATCCCTCTCTCTTTAAAAAGAAATTACAGGGCTAGAGCATTGGCTCAGTGGTTACGGTGCTTGCTTGGCATGCATGAGGATGAGGGTTCAAACCCTAGCACCACATACCCAACAAAGTGTGGGAGCAATGAAGGCCACATGAGAAACTAAATAAAATTGATTCTCTCTTTATCTCTCTCTGTCACTGTCCCTCTCTCTCTTTAAAAAATATTTTAAAAATTATAGGCTTTCTCTTATAATAAAGAAGTGGGTATTTTTAAGCAGACTGGATTAATGCTGTCCAGAGATATTGTAGGATATTAGCATTATATGAAAGATTTGAGTAGAAGACAAAGGGCTTCTCAATCTATTCACTGTTATAAACACATGGACAATCTTGGCTACTTAGCAGCTCTTCAAAATCATTAAGACTAGGTCACTCATGGATTAGATATATTAGGCTGGAAAATAAGGATCTTCAAGGACAAAGATTAGAAAGTTCTAAAATATTCCAGAAAGAAAAAGCAAATCATATACAAAGGAACATGAATAACGTTGAAATCAACTGCAAAATAAGCAAGGAGATAGCACTTTACAATGATAAAACAAACAACAAATCTGTGTCCATGGTGGCACACACCTGTAATCCCAGAGACTCAGGAGGCTGAGGCAGGAGGCTTGCAAGTTTGAGGCTAGCCTCAGTAATTTAGAGAGGTCCTAAGCAACTTAGTGGAACCCTATATCAAAATAAAAAATAAAAAGGGCTGAGGATGTAGCTCAGTGGTTTAGCTCCCTTGGGTTCACTCCCTGGTACCAAATAAAACAAAACTAACAACAAATCACAAGGTTTGATAATCATGTGTTGGTCAAATAATTTCAAGTTTGGGTCAGATGCTTTTGTTGTTTTTGAGGGTCATTAGATGACTGCAGCTACTCAGAAGAGAAAATACCCTTATTCACATTAACAAAATTCTGGGGAGATCATAGGAGGTCCACTGTGTTTGATGTGGTTAGAATTTATTTCATGGCGAATGAGAAACCTTTACATCCTGCTGGTGGAGCTGTGGGCTGGTGCAGCCATTCTGGTGAGCAGCCTGGCATTTCTTAGGTAAGTGAGGAAGAATGCATATTCCTTCCGACCCACATTCCTTTCCTAGTAATATGGCCCAGAGATATTTTTTTGCAGAGATATATCAGAGATCATGTAGAAGGATATTTCTGTGGCCTCATTTGTAGTGGTAGAGAGTTGCAAGAAATTTGTTCTTCTCAATGAGAATGGCCAAGTAAACCATGTGGTCGTCTGGATGTGTTTATAGTTTAACACAGGTTGGTCTAAAATAACAGTGAAAAGAGCAGTGCATGAGATTTTCTGCAATATTACTTACATAAAATAAAGATGCATAAAGCATTTATCTTTCAATGTTACATACAGATGCAAGGATGCATATTATAAATACTAGAATGGAGCAGGAAATGAAAGAAGAGACGTGCAGTATATGAAAGGGAAAAGGAGGTACAATAGAATAAAGGATGAGAGGGATCTTGCAGAGATAGCATGCTAACTACTTTATCTACAATAATGTGCTGAAAATGGAAAAGGTTTATAATTTAGTTTTTTTCTTGATACTGGGAATTGAACCGAGGTGTGGTTTACTATTGAACTACATTCCTGGCCCTTTTGATTTTGAGACAGGGTCTTGCTAAGTTATTGAGGGTTTTAGTAACATGCTGAGGCTTTAGTAACATGCTTTGAACTTGTGATTCTTCTACCTTGGTCTCCTGAGTAGCTAGGATTACAGGCATGTGCCATGGTGCCTGACTTAAAATGTTTTGAAATAACAGAAAAGATATAATTGATGCTTTTCATAAGCCTAGACAAAATCATAACTCGTGTGTTGATCCGCTTGCTCATTTATCTTTTAAAATTGCATATTTAATAATTTAAGCACGTAAGGTTTTTGTTCAGCAGCTGTTATATACCTGCAGTTTCAGAGCTCTAGGCACTGGGAATGTAGTTATGAATGACAGGCAAACAGTATAAATACCTGGAAGAAGAATTACTGGTCAGAGGCTCAGCACTTTTAAAAATTTAATAAACATTGCCAAATTGTCTTCCAAAAACCCAAAAATTACATTCTAATAATGCCAACTGCTATGTTTTTTTTAAAGAGCAGTTTTAGGTTCATGGCAAAATTGAGAGAAATGTACAGAGATTTCTTATATACCCCTGCCCTGATACGTGCATAGCTTTCCCCGTTAGTAACATCCCCCACCAGAGCGTACACTTGTTAAAAATGACAAACCAACAGTGACACATCACAGCCACCAAAAGTCCACACAGTGTACATGGGGGTCCGCTCGTGGTGCCGTCCATTCTAAGGATTTAGACAAATGCAAAGTGATTGATAGTCACCATTATAGTATCCTAAGGATCATTTTCTCTGCCCTGAAGCACCTCTGTGCTCTGCGAATTTTGCCCTTCTGTCTCCCAAACTCCTGATGAACACTAACCTTCCTTCTTTTCCATAATGTCATGCATTGGAAATCACATAGCACACAGCCCTTTCAGTTTGGCATCATTCACTTAGTAAGATGCATTAAATGTCCTCCATGGCTTGATAGCTCATTTCTTTTTCTCACTATATAATGAAATAACATTTCAGTGTCTGTATGCACCAAGTTTCTTTACCCATTCATCTACTTAAGGACATCATGACTGCTTCCAAGTTTTGAGAATTATGAATTAAGCTACCGAGAACCTCTGTGCTCAGGAGAAGTGCTTAATCAGAGGATAGGCATATTTAAAATGTTAACAGATATTGCTAAATTATTCTTCAAAACTCTGTTTCAATTGTTGTTCTTTTCTTAGGGGGGCATTTCTTCCTCTATATAAGATATTTATCAATTACAAAGTAAAAACTAGTAACTTTATAGTGAAGGAATTTCACCTACATCATTCAACCAAGTGATAGATTAATTTCATTTAGGGGGGCATTTTTGATGTGGTGTTAATCGGGGCACTTTCCAATTCCTCGTTTCTCTATGTATGGACAAAGGGAATGGAGGAGAGGGAGAGGAAAAATACCAGGGAAAGACAGGATTCGAGTCATACACTATGTGTGAGCTGAGGTAGCCCTGAGCTGGGTGGAGAATGGAATCTGAGCGCCAATTCTGATCTAAATCAGAGGCAGATGCTCTCCAGGCTGGCTTATGCTAGCCCAGCTTATTCTGAGGGGGGAAATTTTTATTTTGGGGTCATTTGTCAGCGGGCTTTGATACGAGGCACCATGGTGTAGGAAAAGGAAAACTCATGATTATTACTTTCCCATTGTTATCCTTTAGCAGAGACGCACTATACGGATATCAGCCCCGGGGCTAGCACCCCTAACTAGGCTTCCATGATCCCTAGGGCTTCAGGCACTGGGGCTCCACCCAGGGCTCTTGGTGGCAACAGGATGTAATGTTTCTAAGTGGGCTGAGCAGCAGCTGCTTATCTGCCCACGGTCAGTAAGGCACACGGAGACACTGCAGGTGACCTTCCTTCCTCTGTATTTTGAAAACCATGACCCTGTTCCCCTTTATGAGGCAGTAAACTGAGTTTTAACTCAGTGGGGTAGAAACGTGAAATCTTTGTATGCTTTTCCAATTATTGTCTTCTATAGCATTCAGTAGGATTCCCCTCCCTCTTTAGTGTCTTTGGCAGGTTCCATAACTTTATGCCCTTTTTCAGTTATAAAAAATTCAATCCATTTGGTTTATAGCATCAATTTCAGATTCAATTTGAGTCTAATCATCTTTTTTCCAATGCAAGTTTGAGCTGAGGCCTGGAAGATTTGAGGCAAAAGTGTCAAAACTGCTTTTTCGCTCTTTCTCCAATTTGACACCTTGGGATAGAGAAGGTAGTGGAAGGTAAGAGTCAGGGTTGTGATATGGAGAAGTAGTTTGCCTTGAAATGCTCACTTCTCCTCTCCTGGCTCTATCAATGAGTTCCTTCAGCTAATGTCATTTTGGGTGGAACTGTTTTGCACATTTCAAAATATTTAGTATTTCTTCCCCCACCTATGCCCTGCGCAAGTTCCCACAGTCTTCTTCAGTCTTTTCCCAGTAACCTCCACTTTTCCATCCGCCTCCTGGGGGTTGGATTTCTGGGGAGTTGTGAACTATTAGAATCTTCCTGGATTGAGGTCAAAGAGAAGCGACGGAGGAATAAGGTCTTAGATTTCTGGGTCTGAATCAGTGTTGCGAAGAAATCCCCAATTGTCCTTTGGTTGGGTGTGGTTTCATTTGGCTCTCTCTGCTGCTGTGTGGTGGTCTCCGTATAGATCATGTGGTTGGAATTCTAGGCATGCCATTCATCCTCCTCTGACTTCTCTGTTGCTGAGCACCACCTTAGAGAGGGTAGCTGAGTCTTCCTTTGCCCCTACCAGTGACCCACGCCCCCAACACTTTCTCTGGGGAAAGGGTAGCCCCAGTGTAAATGCAGGGGGCCTGGATACTTCCCTTCACCTGAAAGCTCTGTGGGCAGCCCTACCATTCCACCTCCTCCTGTAACTCCGTAACCTTTAAGTGGAGTCATGGGAACTACTCCAGTCCTCTTGTCCATCTTCAGGTAGGCTGTCAGCTCCTTCTTCCTTCCATGAGCTGATCTCTAGAAAAGCAGCAGTCGCCAGAGTATTCATGGTTGTCCCTGAACTCTAGGAGAAGCAGGTCAAACTCTCTCAGGGGACATCTTACCATACTACACTTGGACGGCAGTCCTGCTACGGGACTTCAGATTTTACAATTCAGTGAATATCCAGCCAAAGGTGAGATGCCACCCTTTTTCTGTTACCCTCAGTGTCTAGAATGATTATCCTGCAACCCTGCCCAGCTCCAGCTTTATGAAGAGTGAAGAAGTATCCCTTTCTCATCTTGTATAGAAATATCTCTCACCAAGGATCTAGAAGGTCCATAACTTTCAATCCAAACTCTATTTTCTCTTCTTGCTTCATAGAATTCACTGAAAAAGGTTTTGCATGTGTTTTCTGGGGGATATTGGAGAGGTGGTGATGATTGTAAGGCAATCTTTAGAAAGCTCATGGGGAGGGGTCTTTGTTGTATCTCTTCTTACAGTGCATCATAGTTAGGTACTCTTTATCCTAGGCCAGAAGTCCTACTTCTTGTTTCAGGGCACCAGGAAAAGTCCTCAACCTCCTCTAATATGGGAGCAGCGTGCCAAGGGGTAAAACTTAAGGAGTCGTGACACCTGGCCTGATGCTAAACGTAGAAACCTGCAGATAGGTCCACAGTCTAGAATTAAACGGGAGAAGAATGCTCCCTCTCCACAGCCTAAGATCTCACAGTTTTCTACCTTTGCCATTGATCTTTTCGTCTACATATCCTATCCCAGGTAGAGGAGCAGAGAGGAAAATGTGGGTCAAGAGAATAAACTGGTAGAAAGACTGTTTGCACAGGAGGGAGAAATGGTCTCTTGCTTTATGTCTGTTTAGGGAGTATGGATTGGCTAGGAACTTTATGAGGGGGAAGTGAGAGTCAATAACTTTAATGAGGAAGAGAAAAAGATTCACAACTAAAACCTGTGTGTACACCTGTCCATCCGTCCATCCATCCATCCATCCATCCATCCGTCCATCCATCCATCCATCCATGTCTTAGCCCTCCTTTCTATTCCTGCCCCACATGGCTTGCTTGCCAAGGTACAGAATTATTTGGACCATATATTCCCAGATATAGGACCTTGTTAGGTAGCAACTCCAGGCAAGGTGGAACAGGTGGGCCAGGGAAGATCATTAGGGAACTAAAGTTTTTTTAAAATTAATTGTTAAACTAATACATAATATTTGTACTTATTAATGGAGTATATTATTATAATTTGACACATAAATACAATATGCAAGAATCAAATGAGGGCAATTAGCATTTCAGCTCCTCAATTTCCATGTTTTGGGGATCTTCAGATTCTTTTTCTGTAGTTATTTCGAAATGTATAATTGCTGTAGTCTCTACTTGCCCTATTATGCTTGCTGTGAACTTTAGAACTATTTCCTTCCCTCTAATTGTATTTGGTACCATTATCCACACTCTCATCCTTACTACTCCCTTTTTTCCTTCTAAGCCTCTAATGACCTCTATTTTGCTTTCTACTTCTATGTGAACAAAAAGTTTAGCTTCTACAATTGTGTAAGAACACATGGTATTTGTCATTCTACGTCTTTGACATTAGCATAATGTCTTCCCATTCCATTCATGCTGCCACAATTGACAGGATTTCATCCCTTTTCGTGGATGAATAATATTCATTCATTTGTCCATAAACGAACATCTAGGTTGATTCTGTAACTTGGCTGTTGTGAATACAGCTGCAATAAACCTAGTTATGCAGGCATCTCTTTCTATTATTATGGTTTGGATCTGAGTGTACCCCAAAAGGTCCTGTGTAATGCGGAAATATTGAGAGGCAAAATAATAGGATTTTGAGAGCTGTAACCTAATCAGTCCGTCCTACTGTGTAGGGATGGGGTAGAACTGTAGGCAGGAGGGATGCAGCTGGAGGTAAGGGTTGCTGGGGGCATGCCCTGCAAGGGTTCATCTTCCCTGTGACCCCTTTCTCTCTGCTTCCTGGCTTTGGTGCGGTGCCATTCCACCATGCTTTTCTGCCATGATGTTCTACCTCACCTTGTGCCCCGAGCAATGGACTTGGCCAATCATGGACTAAACTCTGAAACCATGAGCCATAGTAAACATTCCCTCATCTAAGTTGTTCTTGTCAGATATTTTGGTCACAATAAATGCAAAATGGACTAAAACAGGTATTATGATTTCACTTTTTTGGAACATACTGGTAGAGGGATTGCTTAATCATGTCATAATTCTTGTTTCCATTTTTTTCCAGAGGAATCTCCACATTCTGTTCTCTGACAGCTAGACTAATTTACAACCCACCAATAGTACACAAATTCCCTATTCTCTGCATTTGTTATTTTTATGTCTTTTTTTTAAGAGAAAGGGAGAAAGAAAGAGAAGAAAAGAATCAATTTTATTTTTTCATCTGGGTTTTGTTCCTCTGACACCTGGATGTGTAAGTGGTGCTGAGGTTTGAACCTGGGTCCTCGGGCATGTTAGGCAAGTGCTGCAACCACTGAGCTCCAGATCCATTTTTTTTGCCTTTTTAACAATAGCCATTCTAAGTAGGGTGAGGTATTGAATTTGCTGTTTTGATTTGCATTGCTTTGATGATTAGTCATGATAATTAATGATGTTATTGGCCATATACATGTCTTCTTTTGAAAAATATCTATTGAGATTTTTGCTTGCTTTAAATTGGATTATTATTATTATTATTCAGCTATTGAGTTGTTTGCATTCCTCATGTATTCTGGATATTCATAGTATGTCAGATGGATAGTTTGCAAATTGCAAATATTTTCTACCGTTCTGTAGGTTGACTCTTCACTCTATGTATTTGCTTTCAGAAACTTCTGAGCTTGATAGGTCATTTGTCTCATGTCTCCTTTGTTGCTGTGCTTTTGAATCTTATTCAAAATACAAAAATAAATAAATAAATAAAAACTTTGTCTACACCAGTGTTTGGAAGTGTTTCCCATATGTTTTATTGTAATAGGTTTATAGCTTCAGGTCTCTCATTTATGTACTAAAGCTTTGAGGCTGCCAATTTGATTGAGCTCTTAGCAAGTAATTAGTTTCTTCTAGTTTCCTTTATTAAATGAGATATGAAGGTGACATAAATTGTTTCTTTCTATTAGATATTGTGAACTTTAGTGAAAAGAATCTGAACTAAGCATGCCATGTCTGTGTCCATCAATGAGATAGAGATGTACACTCAACTGTAGATGCAGATATTTTCTCCCTATTATTCGGATGAGGAAATAGAACGTCAGAAATGCTTAGCTTTTTTTTTTTTTTAAGAGAGAAGAACAGTGTGTGAGAGAGAGAGAGAGAATCAATTTTTATTGAGTTTTTCACATGGCTTTCATTGCTCTGCTACTTAGTTGTGTATGTGGGTGCTGGGGTTTGAACCCGTGTACTTGCGCATGCTGGAAGCGCCGTAACCACAGAACCACTGCTCCAGCCCCAGAAATGCTTAGTTTTAGTCAGGAGTACTGGATTTGAATTTAAATCTGTTTTATTCCAAAGCCCACTACCATCTTTTTACTTATATCATAGTGCCTATAAAAGTAGAGGATACAAAGGAGGAAAGGTAAGGAGGAAGAAATCACAAACGGCAAGACATGCAAGGCTGATAGAAGCTTCTTCAGGGCAGCGCTCTGGGGAAGATGCTGAGGAATTCAGAATTTGTGTGAAATGACTGAATAGGTTTAAATTTGTATGTAGGGTCAGAGTTTGCTTCCCTAGTCGTTATTTTTAGGTCTGCATCCTGGTAATGTTGCTGGCTTGACTCTGCTTCCAGAGCCTGGTGGTGGCTGGGCTCCGTTCTTTGGCTTCTTCCCAGAAGGGCACATGAAGCTTTGTGCTTTACAGATGTGACTGTGGTAGTTGCCATCCAAAGATCAGTCCCACAGCTGCTGCAACTCAGGCCTGTGTCATCTCTGCTTCTTGAAGCCAGGTGTGCTGGTGACTCACTGTGGACAGGAGAACTTGGTGGAAGTGGTGCTGAGATGGGGGAAAAGCTAGGCAGTCAGAGTAGTTAGAATGTTCGAGTCAATCAAGGGAAAACCAGTTCTTTTTCTTTTAAGATCAATTTGACATCCCCCAATGCTAGTAAGAAGGGTCCAACAAGGTGGGTCCAGATGCAGACAATCCCTTCTGCTAAGCCAGGTGCCACATTCTTTGTGTTGATGCCTGAGGCACAAACCCAAGGCTGGACCCAACCAGAATTTCCTGTGCCCATATTCTAGGTTTGGGGGAAGGGAGAGGATGACCAGTTGAGAGAATATCCTATAAAAAGGGCAAACCTAACTGCTTCTTTGGCTCTGTCCCCTTCTCCCACTCTGGGGGAAGTCTGCTCTTTTCCCTGTTCTTTGCTTTGTACAAAATAAACTGTCTACTATGCTTGCCTCAGTGTCCCTCGGTTTCATTCTTAAGTCTCCAGAGGACACGAACCTGAGTTCCACCAAACCAGCATCCGTGCTGCAGGGCTTCCAAGGCCAGGTTGTGAGAAGCCTTGCAGCCTCTGCTTGTGACTCAGGGAACCTTTGCTCTGAGCGCACGGACCTCAGGACCCTCCCTCCTGGAGCTCTGGTGCCAAGTTGTGAGGGCGGTCATGCCTTGGCCCTTTGATCCACAGCCCCACCTGAGCTGCCAGCTGATAGCCAGTTACTTGGAAGTCTTGTGGGTGTGCCACCTTGGACATTCAGCCCAGCCCAGCTCTGGGTAACTTTTGACCTAGCCATCTTCTGACCTTTGTCGCAGGAAAGTCTCTGAAAGGCCCTGAGCAAGATTTGCCTTGCTGAGCTCACACACCCACAGAATCTAGAGAGAGAAAGAAAGAGAGAGAGATGGAGAGAGAGAGAGAGAGGGAATGCAAATTAGAGCTTTAAGCCACTACATTTTGGAGGGTATTACTATTAAAATTAGTATTTTTATTATTATCATCATTATTATTATTCAGCCTTAGATAATTGAATAGTTCCTTTGGGGCAAGAGGCTAAACTTCTAGGCTACAGCTGGCAGTGGTACTTTGGAGTTAGAATCTGGAACTACTGAGTTTCTTGATCCAGCAACAGCTCCTTCACTTCTGTGTATTTAGTGTCCTCATCTGTAAGATGGGAATAATCAGAACATTCCCTATGGGATTTTGATGATCTGCCTAAAGGACTTAGTAACGGTGCTGGCATATACTAAGCACTGATTTAAGTGTTAACTATGATGCTAATTATTGAAATTAGTAGTTTTATGGAATCAAAGTTTCTCCTAAAATACAACTCTTAATGTTTTTCTTTATTTTTGTTTTAGTTTCTTTTCTATCCATCAGGTGTTCTTCATGAAGCCAGGTCATGCAACGTTCATGGCAAATCTGCCATGATTTCAACCCTAGGGCAGATTTTCTGAATTGACTTGGTTATTTTTTTTGGGGGGTTGAGGAGATATGAACTTTCTATTTGCCCATTTTTCTTTCTTCTTCAAGTGTCCTATCAATTTTGCTTTTCCTTCTATCTCCTCCAGGGAATTGCTTTTCCTTACTTGAAAGACAGAGGGAATGGAGCAGGAAACTGATGTCTTAGTAATGATGACAAGAAGGAAGGTCAGTGGGACAAAAATGAAAACTGACACTTAAATTGTCCTCTGTGGTTTCTTAATGACTTGTTGTGGTGCAGCATATCATGCTGTTTCTCATAAAAGCAAACCAAACATATACTGGGGTTTGTCGCGATGCCAGGATGAATGAAGCTTTTCAGAATAGCAAACATTTTCCTATGGCTTTAGACTCCTGTCATTATGTTAATGCCGGGGAGGGTGAGCGGGGACATGAGGTATACCAGGACCACCATGAATCCTATCCTGCCGTTCTCATATTTTAGATTCCAAAGCTTCAATTACAAACCTGCACTGAAACTTTAGCTTTCTGAGTAGTGTACTGTACACCTAACCCATCTCTCTCTCCATGTGTGCTTCTTATTTTAGGTCAGGGTATGTTTTAGGAGAGACAGGTAGGTGACATATTTGGAATTCTTATGAAGACTAGAAACCTGCAGGTGGAAGAGAGGTAGTTAGGGAGACATCTTGAGTTATTTGGTTTTGCTTCTAAATTTAGAATTGATACAAAAATATCTAGTTTAGGTCCTTGATTTGTACCTGAAAGAATCACAGAAATCCCATTTTCATATGGGGGCTCAGTTATTAGGAATCAAATCCTAATAACTGGTACCACACTGGCTTTTGTTAGGACGATTTTTGGGGGGATGTCTAAAAGTGCATTTTGGGTAGGTTGGGTAGAGGAAAAGCACGCACACATCCTAAACGTTTGATGGAATGAAAGACTGATGTGTGTCTTCTGTTTATGCCTTCTTCTATCTATCGCATGGACATCTACCAGGAGGTTGGTTTGTTGTGGTTTTAAATTAGATGAACCTCTGTAGTTGTGGTCTCTTTTCTCCTTTCACTTTCTACTTCTGGGAGACAAAGCCCTTTCTTCTTATCTTGTGAGTTACCCTCCTATCTGTGAGAATGAGCCAGATAAGTTGAATTTCTTGGATTAAGGCCTGGGATGAAAGGGAATCCTGATTCTGAGTTCCTGAAAAATTGTCTATGCTCTACATTCATATGTTTTTCTTGTGTCTTGTCAAAGATCAATACTTTTGAATTCTTGGTGACCTGGGTTGGTGGAAATTATAGTTTTTATGAATAAAAAAAATTTGAAAATAAAAATATTGAATAATAGATTTTGGAATTGAAAACTAATTTCATAAAACATTGGTATTTGAGTTAGTTGCTATAATTAGGTCCTATTAGTTAGGAAGAAAATATGACTCACTGAGGTGACACTGGTTGGCTCTATTAGAAAAGAGCTCATGGTCTGGGTGCCCTTGTAAATCAGACTGATTTCCTTATTGGGAACAAACATCTTTTGAGTGGCAATTTTACCCCGAGAAATTAAAAACAGAAGACAACTGGATTTCCTTTTGCTTTTTCAAATTTAAAAGGAACAAATCCCCTCTGGAGTACAGAGGCTAGCCTAGTTTGGTTTAGCCTTGTGAAATCTGGGACTGCCCATCTGTGAAACTTATGGAAAAAACTCCACTTATCTATAACCATCTTTCGTGTTTCAATACTCAGTGATGAGGGTGAGAGGTGTAGTTGGCCTCTGAAAGTTTCCATTACTATTTCCATTATTTCTATTCCACTTTCAAGTGATTAAAATATAATAAGCCAACCTATATTGGCTTCCCATTTCCTTAATATTTGTGCCATCTCTTCTGAGTTTAAATCATTCCACTCCTACTTAAAATCCTCCTGTCCTAAACTCTCTGGAGTTTCAAATGATAAATTGGAAGGGGTTAATTAGTTGATTAACAGAAAGAAAAATAAATCCAATTTACACTTGCTCCAAAGTTAGGAAAACAATATCTAAAAGAAATTGAGGATTTCAAGGTACAGAACAGGTCATTGTTGGCATCCTTTTAAAGGTCTGAGGACTTTTGTGTCAGGTCCTAGGAAAACTGCTCTGTTCATGTTGTTTCAATGAATCATTTTAGTACTCAGTGTCAAAGGGAGCAAGATTTATAGATGCGGAAACTGAGGCTACACGAATTTATGTAAGTTGCCCAAGTTAATTCAAACAGAAGTGACAGTGTCTGTGAGATTTGTAGCTTTCCATTTAAAACACAAACATGTCTTGCACACTTTCTATTGCACCAGGTATTTCCACATGTTATTGTGATTGTATTTAACCATCAAAGTCCTCTGAGGCACAGCATGGGTATGCCAGTTTCCCAGATATGGAAACTACGGAGCAGCCAGGTAAGGTATCTTGGGTACACGGGTACAGGTGTCTTACTGGAGACAAAGTAGGTAGAAAGCGATAAAGCCAGGATTGGAGTCTCAGTCTGCTGACTCCAAATTGGAAATGGGTCTTGAAATTGGTGAAGTGGCAGCACACCTGGAAATCATGGTCCCCTTTGTAGATATAGTGCTTTAGGAACACTATACGCTTTCTAGAACATGAGGAAAGAATGGAGTATTTAATTCCAACCTAGGACCAAGAATAAGTTGAGTGGCAAAAAAATAAGTCTACATGTGTGAAACGAAATAATCACCCTGTGCAATGTAAATGTGCTGCTTAGATCCCCCTTTAAGGGAGGATGTGTGGGGCTGCAGTTAGAGCTCAGGTGTCGAGCACTTGCCCAAACTTCTTGAGGCCCTGGGTGCCATCCCCAGCATGGAGTAGGGGAGGGGTGGGAGAAGATGGAGAGAGAGAATGTGCTGGGAGGAGGGAGGCCCTTGTCAGCCTCCAGTGGTTGCACCTTCAGGATTCCAGGTTCCACTTGGTGTTCACACCCAGGACAACTTCTCCCACCTGCTTCCCGCAATGACTGGGAATGCCGGGAGGGTTTGGGTCTGAAGCTGTGTTGTCCTCTTCCTGCTTCCTCTCTCCTTTGCCTTTCCTAAGCCTTTCCCCCAGGAAAGCTATTGTGTTTCCAATTCTGTTTCAGCACTTTTACCCTGGAGGACCCAATCTGATGTCCAACCCAAAACACAATTGGTTGTGAAAATAACAACAGCAAATACTGAACCAAGTATTGTTGGATAATATTTGCTATTTTATCATTGACTTTTGTCAGCTGCTAATGTTTGCTAATAGATAGTTGATAGTCAATACTAACAATTTAAGAAAAAGTTATGAAAATTAGGAAACTTTAAAAATGGAGATAATCTACTCACAAACCTATTTTTTTTTTGAGGGAGGAGATAACCATTATTTTACATAGCTATCATATCTTTGTCAAATTTAAAGTATCATGATAAGAGAACCACAGATACAACTACATGGGTTTTTTTTTTAAATCTTGTAAGTTCAGAAATTTGATTATCTTTCAATCCTTAGATATACACTCACCAAAAGAGATCAATTCTTGTCAACTAAATTCACATTAAATGAATACATAAATAAAATTTCCAGTTAATTGACTTATAATGAGACATATGCTAGGCTTAATCAAACGATAAAGGGGACCGTTGGCATGAGGTCTTGTTAATATCATTATAATTTTTATAACAGTTACCAAAAAACAAGGATGATTTCACTATAGTTGGAAATTGGGTACTTTGGGTTGTGCTAATGCCTCCTCCAAAACTTAATTTTCAATCTAAATTTTTATTATTTTTTCTCTGTGAAAACTATTCATGCATTGCAGAAAACCAAGAAAATACAAAGTTAACAGTAAAGCAAAATAACACAGCAGCGGAAAATGATGGATATGGAAAATTACCAGAAATCACACATGTGAGCCAGAGAGCAAATCCCTTACTCACTGTTTCAAAATCTACTGACTTGGGCCCTTATCAGAAAATTCACACTCTACCAAAACTCCCATTTTAATCAGAAAACTTGAACTTTGGCCCCCTCCCCTCTCATTCCCTCTATATCTACCCCAGGCTGTAAGCAGCAGGTGGGGCCCAGACTCCACTGGGCCCCCCTCCGCGGATTTCTCCACAATAAACTTGATTACTGTTGAGCTGCTGCTCCCCTCTCTCTTTCTTTCCTTCATTCGCCTGTTTTCTTACATAACAGTGCCAAAAGCCAGGACCCGAAGATGGAGCTCTTAGGATCTCTCCCATCCTCCTCCTTCCGATTCTGTCTTCCTCTTTGTGTATCCCTCTTTACTTCCCCTTCATACAAGATTTGAGGTTCAGAGCACCCTCCAAGTTCATTACAGCTAAATGACTTCCAGTTTGAGACCTGAAATCAACCCCTTCCCGGCCGGAAGAGTTTTGCAGGCTTATTGCTACGTGAATGGAGCAAGAGCTTTCCTGAGCTCTTCATTGGTGTCCTCTGGAAACCTCATTCTTGTCTCTCCACTCTTTCTGTCTGGCCAGACCTCCAGATCTCAGACTTATTCTCCATTTTGTTTCCACTTGAATGTTGGTCATCTCACTAGAGAGGTAAGGCTCTGGGTCTCTTGCAGAGGCTCCTTTGCATCAGGACCCTGCGGATCCTTACCTTGGAACTGGAGTTGCGGATGCCCACTTGCTTTCCGAGTGATTTGGCTCTGCCTAGTGGCAAGGAGTAAATGGAGGATGCTTTGTTTTCTCCTGTCACCTTCGTCATATCTCTCCATTACTCAGTGGCCCAAATTTGGAATTTTGGACCTTTGATCCAAAAATACTAACAGGTCTTGAAAACTTCCTATAACAAAATGGCAAATGGTCTGAACCAGGACCTGTGTTTTAAGGTTCCCACCAAGGATGACTCCCTTAGGCATTTTCTTGACCTTGACTGCATCCCCCCCTCCTTAGCACCTCTCCAGTGGTTCCAGTAAGGATCATTCACATTGCTGGACATCACATCCACCACAGCCATAACCTACTGGGTGAGTGACTCTCTCTGACTCTTCTACATTCCCTACTTTCTCTCCACTAGAATACTTGGGGGCCCTCTGCAATCCATTTTGTCTAGCATGGGCCAGATCCCACCAAAGCTTCCGCAGGACACTCTTATGTTTGGGGTGCCTTCCCAAACGTATCCAGACCCTGGGTCTCCAAGACACAGTCAAACATGAAAGACTGATGTTACAAGCTGGACAATAAGAGTCACTGGCCTAAAAATGACACACTTGACTTACAAATTCATGGAGGTCTTTAAAACTCTGCACCACAAAGGTAGGCCCTTATCAGAAAAATCACATTCTGCCAAAACTCCCATTTTAACCAGAAAACTTGAACCTTCATCCCCTCTGGCCTCATTCCTAGGCTACCCCAGGTTATAAGTGGCAGGTGGGCCCCAGACTCAACTGGGGCCCCCCCCTTTGCAGATTTCTTCTGAATAAGCTTGTATTTCTGTTGAGTCGCAGTTCTCCTCTCTCTTCATTTCCTTCATTCACCTCTTTTCTTACAGAAAAAGTTATTTTTAATACCTCTACTTGGAAATTATTCATACTTAACATCTTGGTGTATTTTTTCCCAGTATTATTTACTAAGCATACATAAAATTAGCTGAAATGCAGAATACTATGTCTGCTCTTTATTATATCTATCACTCAGAAATATAACTTGAACATTTTCCCTTTGCATTAAATATTCTTCTGCTATGTAATTTCTTAACTTTTTTTAAGTTATAACACATTATAGCATAGTTATAGTCTGTTTCGTAATAAAAATGGTCATGCAAATGAAATAGTTCATACAAATTGTAGGAGTTTCACTGCTTGAAAATTGTATATATGTTTCCTGACCCTGCTTACACCATTATAGATAGCTATGCAGTATTTTATCCAATGTTCAAATTAATACTATAATTCATTAAGTCAAGTTCACTTTTCGCTATCATGATCTATCATTTAAAACTGGGGTTTTAAAATGTTTTTCATTATAGTATTTCTTCATATCAGAATTGCCACCACAACTTCAAAATTACAACTTGCCCGTAGGGTTAATATTAGCACCTATGCATCTAAAATAATGTGGACTGCTTTTTGGAGACTTTACTTTTGGGAATGTTAAACTAAATCTTATTCTTTGTTAAACTGATACTGATACTTGAAAAAATTTTGAAATACCCCCTTTGTAATTGTTTTTAGAGACACATAAAGATTCTCAACTTTTTAAAAAAGATTTCCAACTTTTTAAAGTTTTTTAATTTTTAATTTTTAGAAAAAGAGGGAGAGTGAGAGAGAGATAGATGGGGGGAATAGATTTTATTTAGTTTTTCATTGCTCTGTCACTTAGTTGTACATGTTGTGTTGGGGTTTGAACCTGGGTCCTCAAATGTGCCAGGCAAGCATAATGCCACTGAGTCACTATGCCAATCCCATACATTTCAACTTTGAAAATGTATTTCTTTTAAAAATAGCCCTAATGTCTGTCATTGATGTGATTAAATAAACTAAGTAATAGCATTTTGGCTACTTTTAAAGGTTACTGTAATTGAAGAGATTAACATTTTTTCTTTACAAGTAGCTCTGTGGATGGTATAAACAGACTTTCCAAAAGATAACAAAGAAAGCATTAATTGAACAAATGCATAACTTTCCAAGGTGACTACTTGAAATTTACAAAACTCGTATTTTTTTAATGTGTGTTAATCCATTTTCTGTTACTGTAATGAAATATGTGAGGCTGGGTAACTTTTTAAAGAAAAGAAGTCTATTTAGTGCACATTTCCAGAGGCTCAAGGGCATGGCAACAGTATCAGCTCAGCTCTGGTAAAGGTCTCATGGTGATGGTATCACAATGGCAGGAATGCCTACCAGAGCCGGAAGTCACATGGCCAGACAGGAAGCCAGAGAGCTATTCAGGGGTGAGGCCCAGGCTCTTATAATGACAGCCTCACAAGAACTAACTCAGGAGTCCCAAGAGAATTGTCTTAATCCCTCATAAGGGCAGCTGCCCCAGTGACCTAATGATGTCCCACTGGGCCCTATCTCTTAAAAATCTCACCACCTCTTAACTTCATCACCCTGGGACTAAGCATCCAACATACGAACCCTTGGGAAACCCATTAAAACCATACCCATACCTCACCGGTTTGTTTAAAGGAAAAATCTGTATCGTTATTGTGATACTTAATTTTGTGTGTCAATTTTGCTGGACTCTTTCTTTCCTAACTCACACGTGTATGTTTGCCACACCTCCTGAAGAGCCACATGTGGTTCCTGCTGCTGCCTTCAGTGACACTTGGTACATTTCCCATCGAGATGCTCTCACAAGAGTCCTAATGAGAATGTCTTCTTGAAGAGATTTGAATTTTTTTTTTTTTTTTTATGATCATGGCCAAGATTGGTCACCATGATTCACCATGGCTCTGAAGTGACTGAGGAGGACATTTGGAAGCAGTTTGCTATCATAGCAACTCGCACTATGTGGATATCTAAGTCATATTTATTGGATGATTAAGTGGCTGTCTTGTTCTCTGGCATCTGCATATATTTTCAGAATATTCTCTTGCTTCTTTTAGTTCTGCCTAAGGAAATCCCTCAAACTCTGAGTACCTGCAACTTTCATGGCTGGACCATCAGACGAACAGGCTGTTGGGTGCTGTAGAACGCTTGATTATTATTTGTAAAGGCGTCTCATGTCAGCTCTCTAAGGCAAGTTGATGCAATGGTGAACAGCTGAGGCTCAGAGAGTTTAAAGCTAACTTCAGGCTACGTACTGGTGGGAAAACAAGAGAGCCAGCTGCAGGAGTTGAAAATTTTAAATTTTCTATCATATCACTGCTCAATAATGAATGGCCTTTTGTTATACAAAGATTGCCATAGAAAATCATGCCAAATGGACCAGCTCTAAAACACGACAAACAGATTAAGAGCCCCTTGAAGACAAGAGCCATATACGCCACTCTCAGTATTCCTAGCAAATGAACATACACACACACACACACACACACACACACACACTCATGCACACGATGAGCAAATACTTCAAAGAGGATTAAAATTTTGTGTCAGCTCTTTTATTCAGGGTTCCCAAAGAATTCTTTTATCGTTCTTTAACTGAATCATACAAATATGTACAGATATAGCTAAATTTGAATGTTTAGGTTTACAGATATTTTGTCAGGTTAGGAGTCTGGCCAATCAATAAACATGATTCAAGAATGTATGAGGACACATTTAAATTTAGATTGCAAGCTGACCTTTCAGTGAAAGAAATACAATGTTTTCTAATTATTTCTGGGCCAAAATGAGAATTAGATGGCTTTCTTAAAATAATTATTGTTTCCATTTCTGTTTGGAGACCTCCACTTGTTTCCCTTTGTCTTTTGATTTCATCACACTGGTTTCCCCAGAGGACATTGACGTTGACAGAGAAAGACCAAAGGAACCTTTGTGACTTCATCCAAATGTCATAACAAAAGTAAGGCTTAGCATGCTTCTTAGAGATTGACTTTCAAGCAGGAACTGGGTTGTTTTGGAAACTTAGCTAATGACATTGTTATTATTTCTCATGAGTGATAAGGTTGATAGATCAACCCCACTTGCATTTAGTGTAATCCCTAAAGGCAGGAGCAGGGAACCCATCAGAACAGAAGCTGTGTGGCCCTGAAGCTTGGCCAAAGTTCTCTTCTCTGCAAAAAGAATGCCATTTCACTTTTAAATTTAATTTCTATACTTGGTTGTGAATGCCCCAAATAATGTTTTCTTAAAAAGAGAGTCTAAAGAGTTTGAACCACCTCTTATGCTGGGACTATTAATGTATTTTGAAATTTTAAAGGATAATTTTGCTAAGAACAACTGACATTTGTAAAAAGTCAGACAAGACACAAACATTATGGATATTAGGAGTTTTTTGCCTGGTATTTTTAAATTGCTCGCTGTACACAGAAGGAGTTCAATAAATTTTTTTTTGTAATATTGGACAGAAGAGAGAAGCTGGAGCACGGTAAATCATAGCAGAAGTATGTTTATAAAGGTATCACGGGGGTGCAATCACATCTCCTTGACCTTCTTATGCCTTTATTGGTGTGTTTTGACTGATACTAAGAAGATGCTGGTTTGAATGGAGATGGCTATAATTTAAAAACATGATTTTTACCATCTCCTAACACTTCACAAAGGTCAAGAGTGTAGATAAACAACTTCCTACAGCTGCTGCTACATCTGGCACATGCCTGCTGCAGAAAGTGTGTGCTGAAAAGATAAACACTCCAGGTTGTACCTAGTTGCACGCCTATGCTTTTTGTGTCTGAACTTGACCCTTAGCAATTAGTAGTAGAACCGGGCTGACGTTAATGAATAAAAATTCAAGTGAAGTTGTGCTGAATTGAAACTACCAGAATTCCCAAGAGCACAGATTTCTCTGATGGGTATTGGGGTTAATTATGATTTTGTAATCCCAGCTCAGCATCTTATCTTGGTTGTTTCCTTCATCTTGATTCCTGCACAGTTTCAGGTTCCTTCTGAGTCCCTGCTTGACTCATATGGAACATGAATTGTTCTGTCTAGCTTGATTCACTTATGTATGGATATTTGCCAAATTCTACTTTGCTTTCTGACCTCTTGAGGATGCTGCCAACTCTGAGCATCTATGACACTCTGAATATATCTGAAACGCTTCAAAAATATCATCAGACAGAACTCTGTGTTGTCTTTCAAGTGAAATGATTTGTTGGTTGAGTGTCTTTTATAGTTCTTGTAACTACTACTGATTATTCAAAACCTTAGAGCTGTAGTGCACATTGGAGGTATGACTTTATGTAGTGCTTGCTTGTGTTTGTGGTGAAGTCAGGAAGTCTCTCAGTAAATAGTGAATCAAAGACTTTTCAATTCCAAGCTGATTCTTTTTATATACCTCAAACTACAGCAATTTATAAAAAGGACTGTCAACATAGTATTGCTGATTATCTTATTTGCTATTGTATTTTTTATCTTGAATATTTTCCATAGAAATAGGTTCTGTCTTTATATATTTGTTTTAGGTATATGAATTTTATAATTCCAATCTTCCTCCTTTGTTGCTTTTGGCCACAAGAAGTCCTCGATACAAGTGTAATGGCTTTGTTATTACTATTTTAAGTACATCTGAAATTTCTAGAAGGACAGTTGACTATTCCATTTCTCTTTGCCATGGCAGACACAACCTTGGTGGTGGTCATTTCCGTATCGAAATTTGACCCTATGAATGCAGGTATCCAGGCCTGACATTTGCACTCTGTTTTTACCCGATTGCTGGGTGAGCACTTTACAAGATCAGAGTGTTCTCTATCTCCTGATTAGCATTTAGAGAACCTTGGCCACGGGATGGAGCCAAGCCATAGGAGGGAATCAGGCTGCTGTTTAAATGGAGGAAAGACACTCAGTGGCTGATAAGCCGGTGGAGTGATAAATCACAAACAGTTCTCCAGCCTTAGGAATTCACAGTGCTGCTCTATCACGGACTCGGTCAGCATCTGATGAACTTTTACTTTTCACAGCATCATCCGAGGGTAGAGATAGGGGCGAAGAAACCTCTGCACATGGTCTGCGCTGGAAAACTGTCAGTTGATTTACAGATAATCTACAGACCACAGAGTGGTTTGTTGATGTATGTAAGACCAGAAACAGCAGCAGGAAATGTTAAGTTCAGAGGGCTTCTAGGAAAAGGTATGAACAATCCACAGTAGATTATTTCTACTTCTCAGAAACACCAAAATATTATTTGAAAGGTACTTTAGTTTTTAAAAAATTAATTAATTTACCCAGGGGCTCTTAATCACTGAGCCACATCCCAGTCCTTTTTATAATTTATTTTGAGGCAGGGTCCTGCTAAGTTGCTGAGGCTGGCTTTGAACTCAGGATCCTCCTGTCTCAGCCTCCTTAGTCACTGGGATTACAGGTGTGCACCACCATGCCTGGCTCCACTTCAGGTTTTAGATCTGTACAAAGATCTGTAAATGTGTGTTGTTTTTAAATTTAGTAGTGCCATATCTGTCGATGTGATACAATCCAATAAATCTCTAAGGATGAACTGTGAAGCCCCTTCATCAGTAAAAGGAGGCATGGTGTATGAGAAAAAGGGTTGGTGAACTAGTTCCATTTCTAGTTATGCTCCATTGGTACACAGATTGTAATGCGGGTCTCCAAGGGTTGTGATGGTGACATAGAATGTCCCCAGCAACTAACACAGTGTTGGCACATCATCACTATTAAATGAATATTTGTGAATGAAAGAGTAGAAATATTCTTTAAAGAGTCATATGTCGTTAATGAGTCATTGATGCCTGTTTTGGGTTAGGTTGCTATGATTGGTCAACATACACCCAGAATGATTATAAAACTTTATATGGTTGGAGATATAAGATCGTGAAACCTGGCTCTACTTAGCACAGTCGTCATGGCTACTATATATTAAATACTATGCCAAGGATAATGGGGAAGAAGAAGAATGAAGCATGGTCCCTGTCCTCCAAGAGTTGTTAATGCAGTTAGATAGACCAGATGCAGAGACCTCTAACCATAGTGCATTTTTAGGAGACTAAATGATAACATTATTTAATTGTCTACCCTAGACTGAGGGGGTTATTACCCTCATTGATTCTATTTAACTCCAAACAGCTCATGGCATTAGATAGAATCAGAATTTTGGGTGAACTGGACTTCTCAGAAGTCTCATACCTTCTAGTGCAACTCCTCCTGTTTTTTCCTCCCTCATGAGAACACTGAAAAGATGATTGCCCAAGATCACAAATTATAGAGTCATTGATAAAATTCACTATTTATCCCAGACTTTCATCCCAAACTATGCTGCAGTCCCAGGCTCACGCCAGAGTTTGCTTTGTATCGGAATGAAGTCTCTTCTCTTTGTTTTGTTATGAGTTGGGTTCTAAGATGCAGAGTAGATGGAATTCTGCTTCTTAGCAAATTCCTTAAAAGTTTCTTCTGTGTATCAATATTCTCCTTCTCATTTATTTATTTTTAGGTTTTTTAAAAGTAAAATCACCTTAGTTTTCCCCATGTTTTTATTGGTGCATTTATAATTATATGTAATAGTGGAACTTGTAACATATTCATATATACATACGATAGGACAAAATATTTTGGTCAACATCATTCCCAGGAATTTTACCTTTCCCTCCCTTACTGCCTCCTCTGGTCCCTTTCTTCTACTCTACTCTTTTGTAAAACAACCACAAACAACAGA
>PVKS010029176.1:0-25620 GCA_004027875.1 Aplodontia rufa
TTTAGGGATGCTGTAGGTGTCAAGAAATTTATCCATTTCTTCCAAGTTATCAAATTTGGAGGAGTATAGGTTTTCAAAATACGATCTTATAATTTGTTGGATTTCTATGGGGTTGGTGGTGATCGTTCCCTTTTCATTGGAGAGTTTATTGATTTGCCTCATTTCTCTCCTTTTTTTGGTTAGTGATGTCACTCTTAATAATACTTATAGGTTCAATACAAACCAAAGTATCGTTGCATTTATATGGATATTTATAAATGATTCTAAATTTTATATGCAAGGGAAAGGAGCCAGAAGAACCAAAACATTATAGAAGAACCAAGAATTGACTCAGCTTCAAGACTTTTATAAAGTTTAGTGATTGGAAGGGTGTGTTGTTGCTGAAATAAACACACAAATAGACCAATGCAACAAATATGTCTCACAAAATGATGAAAAATCCTTAGCAAAAGATTACCAAATCAAATTTCACAGTGAATTATATAACATGACTAAATGGGATTTATCCTAAGCATGCAAATTTTGTTCAACAATTGAAAGATCAATTCTGTTCACTATAAACCATGTTGAAGGATAAAATCCTATGATCAAATCAATAGATATAGAAAAAGTATTTGATAAAACTTGACGCCCACTCATGCATGATTTAAAAAAAATCTCTTAGCAAACTAGGAATAGAAAGAAACTGAGATTTTTTAAAATCTAAAATAATGCAAAACTAATGAGAATCTAGACATTTTCTTACCATTAGAAATAAGGAAAGGGTGATCTGTTATCACTAATATTCATAATCACCTTAGTAGTCCTCACTAACACAACAGACCAGAAAGCACAAACAGACCAGTAAGGAATAAAACTTTTTTCACAGGTGACATAACTGTCATCCTCAGTATGTACCCAAATGAAATAAAAACCTGCACGTAAATAGTTATATCAGCTTTGGAATTGTCAAAACTTTAGAGCAACCAAGATGCCCTTCAATAGGTGAAAGAAGGTGGAGGGAAAACAGTAGATCAGAGCAAGGGTGTACATACCAGAACTTCCTTAGCATCAGACTTAAAATGCAGGCAAATTTCCCTTCAGTGAGATGGGCAACTAAGGGAACTCACTGATATTCAATACTGGACAGTAAAAGAAATCACAGAGACCAAAAATCAGAAACTTTGAACATAAGAAATACTACTTCAGATTCCAGTTTGGCTGGCAGCAAACTGTGACTGCCACAGGTGCTGAGATAAGAGAATACAGAGAGGAAAGCACAGAGGGGACACATATTGGCTAGGGGGAAACTGTGGAATACAGAGACTGATCTTAATACACCCAGAGTCCAGCAGTCAGGAAGTTCAGTGAAA
Organism: Aplodontia rufa; assembly: GCA_004027875.1. Taxonomy (NCBI): domain Eukaryota; kingdom Metazoa; phylum Chordata; class Mammalia; order Rodentia; family Aplodontiidae; genus Aplodontia; species Aplodontia rufa. The sequence continues at coordinate 1,353 of PVKS010029176.1, forward strand.
AGCAACCAAAAAATAATTACTAGGTCCATGAATGGATGGATCAGCAGAGACCAGGTTTTCCAGTGTAGGAACTATTTGTAAGAGCTTTGTGGCTTCAAGCAGAGATAGGAGATTGGGAACTCATAAAAAGAGATTATCAGCTGACCAAGCAGTTAACTATTGTGGGCCCCGGAGTATGCTTGGACAAGTATGACTGAAAAAGGCACAAAGAGAATTGTGCCAAGGGCATCCAGGCTTGAGATATCAAGGAGAGACTTCCCTCTACTGCTGGCATCTCATAAGTGTGACTAGGAAAAACCCCAAAAGTAGCCAGAGAAGAACAGCTGTATCCAGGTCTGATCTTAAGTTATTCACATCCATAGCAGTGAAGATGAAACCTGTGGAGATTTAGACTCTGTACCCAAAAAGTGGAATTTACAAGAGGCCCCTGATACCCAGACACCCAGCAAAGATCAGTATCTCCCCAGCACCCAGGGATATTGATCAAATCTCAAATACCCACAAACAGAGTTCCAAAGGTAAGCCAATACTAAATCCCAACTCCTGGAACTTGCAATTTAGAAATCTACACCAGATCTACTATGGTAGTACACAATTTTCCAGTTTTCACCAGTCTATCCCAGGCTGCACAGGGAGAAGGGAAACAGAGCTTTTGCTCATAGCCACAACAGATGGCAGCTAGGTGAGGAACACAAAGACATAGGATTTAATAACCCCAGCTCTTGACTCAAAGATAACAGAGTCCAAAAGCATGAAGATTGTAAATCCATCCTTACCAAAAGCTTTGATAAACACAGTGGGCACAGCCCTTTTATTTCTGATTAAGATTTGTCTGATCTTTTTTTTTCCACCACCACCAATATTTCCCAAACTTTAAAATTTTCTGAATTTCATATTTTCTTATTTTTACTTTATTCCACTCTCAGACTGTATGCATGTGGATGGACTCAAGAAAAATACTTTTTTCATATAATTTTACTTTCATATAATTACATTCTTCTTCATCCATTTATTATTTAACTTTGGTTTGAATTAGATGGGTTATAATTATATGTGAGTTTGAGTTGTCTTGATATATTTGTCCATCTTACTGCCTTTTATTCACTCTCTTCTCCCTCTACTAACCAAGTTTTCATGTTCCCTCTTCCTTTTTCATCTTTTGATTACTTTTGGCTGTTTTGTCACTCCTCTTTTTTTTAAAAAAAGAGAGAGGGACAGAGAGAGAGAGAGAGAGAGAGAGAGAGAGAGAGAGAATCAACTTTATTTAGTTTTTCATGTTTCTTTTGTTGCTCTGAGACTTTATTGTGTACATGATTTTGGGGTTTGAACCATGTACTCATCCATGCCAAGCAAGTGCCACAACCACTGAGCCACTACTCCAGCCCCACTCCTCCTCATTCATAGTCTTTATCTACTAACTATCTCCTCCCAGTCCTCTGTTCACTTATCAAACATTTTAAACTTTTTTCTTACTCCTACCCCCTTTTCTCTTCACTTAAACAGTAATCCCACTACCTGATAGAATTATATCACTTATGTAATTCCTACCCCACTCATGTTGCTGTGATTATTAATACAGTGGACAACATAGTAGACACCTGCTATTTAATGCCTGATCTAGTTTATTATTATTATTAGGGCTGATGCTAAATGTTGACCCCACCATTCCTACATAGATGGTAATTATTGTTATAGATGTTGATGTAGACCGTGGAAATTTATCAGAAGGCTGTACATTTGTTGCTGACATCATTGTTATTCCTGTCTCTCTCCTTCCTGTAAGGAGGGATGGAAAGCAATTGGGATACTTCAAGTTCACAAAGTAGACATTCTGTTGGTCAGCACTACTCACAACTCAGCCAAGTAGCAGCAATTCTCACCGGCCACATTATCTAATCCCATCTGAGCCTAAACAATTCTTCAAAACAGAATTAGGAGGATAAAAGCCCCAAATAAACAACTAGGCCCTAAGGAATAACAAATCAGAGGGAAACTTCACGAACTACTGCTGGACAACTAATCATGCATAAAAAAGAAAAGTCCCAGAACAAAAAAGATAACTACACATAAAAGGACACATACTTTAAAGAGAAGGGGAATCCATTTCAAATGATACACAAGTCCAAGATCTCTAAAAGCAAGAGGAAAGAGTCAAATCAATCCCCCCAAAATTCACATCCCCCAACAAAGGATTCCACAGTTAAATTGGGTGAAATTCCAGAGCAAGACTATAAAAAACTGTTTATTGAAATGCCCAATGAACTAAAACAACATGTAAGGGACAAAGTAAGAATGCAAATATAGGGGATGAATGACCATTTCAATACAGAGAGATAATGAAAAATAAACCAATCAGGACTCCTGGAAATGAGACACCATGAATGAAATTAAAAATTCAACTGAAAGCATCACAGATTAGATAGGAAGAAAATAAAATGTTAAGCCTTGAAGACAGGATGTATGGACTTTAATACTCATTTATGCAATAAATGGGAAAAGATAAAAGACTATGATCAGACTATAAAAGAACTCTGGGACAACATTGAGAGAGTCATTGTGATAGAAAACATGCTACAAAGCTTTTGATTTGCAAAGGAAACAATCAAAAGAGTCAAGAGGTTTCCTATGGAAAAGGAAAGAATCTTGGACTATGATTCCTCGGACAGGGGACTCATATCCAGAATCTACAAAATCCTCAAAAACCTCAACTACAAAAACACAAACAATCCAAACAATAAATGGGCCAAAGAGCTAAATAGAAACTTCTCAACAGAGGACATTGATCAAGCTAATGAATACATGAGAAAGTGCTCCAAATCACTAGTAATCAGAGAAATCCAAATGAAAACTGTACATTAAGATATCACCTCACGCCAGTTAGAATGGCAAAAATGAAGAAAATTAACAATGCTGGAGTGGCTGTGGAGAGACAGGCACACTAACACACTGTTGGTGGAGCTGCAGACTGGTACAGCCCCTCTGGAGAGCAGTGTGGAGAATCCTCAAAAAATTAGGGATAAGACCACCATATGATCCTGCTATTCCTCTCCTGGGTAACTTTCCAGGGGTTTTAGAATCAGCACATTATAGTGACACAGCAATATCTATGTTCATAGAAGCTCAATTTACAATAGCTAACTTATGGGAACAACCCAGATGCCCCTCACTGGATGAATGGATCCAAAAGCTGTGGTACATATATACCATGCAATTTTACACAGCAATTGGAAACAATGATATTGCAGTCTTTCAAGGTAAATGGATGGCTATGGAAGAAATTATCCTGAGTGAAATCAGCATAACACAGAAAACCAAGGGTTGAAAGTCTTCACTCATCTGCGGAGGCTGGAACTAGACCCTGACCATTAAGAGAGGTGGTCTATTATCAGGTGTTAAATCCAGATATCATGTAATGTTATACAACCTAATTTTTTTAGAGATGTAGTGAGAAGGGGAAGGGAGGGTTAAGGGTGGGTAATTGTGGGGGCAGTTTCGGGGGTAAATCCAATTTTCAGAATCTATATACATCATATATTATTTTGTTAAAATTTGTATGATTGTTCAACAAATAAATTTCTCAATAAAAAAAGCTTTAAGAACATCTTCAATGTGATAGTAACAGAAAATTTTCCCAATATTAGATATAAACAGCCACATGCAGGAAGCACATAGGACCCCAAATAGACATGAGCAGAACAGAACCTCTCCAAGCCACCTCACAATCAAAATACCTAACACAGAAAATAATAAAATCATATTAGAAGCTGAAAAAGAACAAAGTCCAGTCACATTTACAGGCATACAAATAAGGCTCATTTCTGACTTCTCAGATCATATCCTAAAATGAAGGTAGGCCTGGAATGAAATATTTCAAGCTATGAAAGAAAACAACTGCTAGCAGAGATTGCTATATCCAGAAAAGATATCTTTCAAAAGTCAATGAACAAAACCTTTTCTTGACAAGGATAAACTTTTAGAATTCATGACCAAAAATTCATAACTAAAAAGAACAAATAAAAATATAGTGCATACAGAGGAACCTAAAAACAAACCCCAAAGCTCCCCAATGGGTGAAGATCACAAGTGCATTCAAATTCATAACTTCATGAAAATCATGACATATATACAAAAAGAAATTTTAAATGATAGGAAACAGTAAACATTTATTCGTAACACTGGAAGTAAATAGTTTCAAACACCCAATTAATAGGCATATCGGCAGACTGGATTAAAAAACAAGACCCAACTATATGTTATTTGCAAATGTTATTTGCTCATTGACAAATGCCCACAGACTTAAAGTAAAAGGATGTGGAAACAAATATTCCAATCAAATGGGGTCAGGAAACAAGTAGAACTGACTATTTTTATATCTGACAAAGCAGATTTCAAACAAAAATTAATTAAAATAACTAGGCACTTATATACTGGAGACAGAAACAACCACAAGAATATATAACAATAGGAAATACCTATGTTCCAAATTTCAGTGTACCTAATTATATCAAAAAGAAATTCCTGACATTAAATCTCTGTTGACCCCAATAAAACTGATTTCAATATACTTATCATCAATAGCAAAGTTCATCTAAACATAAAATCAATATAGGTATTTCTAACCTACATACTATAAATCAAATGAACCAAGTAGACATCTATAGTATATTTCTTCCCAAACCAGTTGAATTTACATTCTCAGCAGCCCATGAAAACTTTTCCAACATGAATCATATTCTAGGTTAAAATGTAAATTTAGAAAATTCAAAATAATTGATATAATCCCATGTATCTTATCACATCATAATGAAATACAACATTTTCAATAAGAAAATTAGAAACTACATAATCAAACTCATAAAAATTCCTCTTTTAAATGAGGAATGGATCAAAGAAATGATAGGAGAAATCAAAAGATTCTGAGAAACAAAGAAGAACAGATACAAAGTATCAAAATCTTAGGGACAGTATAAAATGTTTAAAAGCAAAATTTATATCATTGAGTGTCTACAGTGAGGCCTTAGAAAAGAAAAATAAATTCCAAAATCAGTAGAAGAAATCAATAAGATCAGAGTGAAATTAATAAAATTTGAAAATATAATACATAGAATCAATGCACCAGAGTTGATTCTTGAAAAAGACAAATAATATTAATAAATCCTTAGAAAATTAACCAAAAGTGAAAAAGAATATAAATAATAAATCCTGTTAAGAATATGGGGAAAGGTACACTCAAACATTACTGCAAATTAGTAGCAGTACTCTAGAAAGCATTATGGATGTTCCTCAATAAACTAGGAATAGACCCACCATATGACCCAGCTATGCCACTCCTCTGTATTCACCCAAAAGAACTAAAATCAGCATACCATAGCAATATAGTTAATCAATATTTATAGCAGCAAATTTAAAATAGAAAAATGCCCGGCAATAGATGTGTTATTATATTTAATGGTAAACAGATGGAATTTCTAAGTGAAATAAGACAAATCAAGAAAAATCAAGCATCAGATATTTTCTCTTTTATGTAGAAGATAGACCAAAATAAAGTATAAAGTGGTGGGAAAGTCAGATATCATAAGGATAGAGGGGAGATCAGTGTTGTAAGAGGATACTAGGGGAGAGGGAGGAGGGATGGGCAGAATGAATTCAACAAAATTACACTACGTACACATGTTATACATCAAAATGAAATTTCCCTTAATCTATAAAGCACAATAAGAAACAAATAGAAGAAAGACAAGTAGAAGAATGGGAACAGGGGAGGGAAAGAAGAGGCATCAGGGACTGAAATGGAGCAAATTAAGATCCATGCATGTGAGATTGTGTCAAAATGAACTGAACTATCGTGTTTAATTCTAGTGCACTAAAAAAGCATGAAACTTTTAAGTTATAAATATAAATGCGTACATAAATGTTCACATATATGCATATACACATCATATACACATATGTATATGTAAGTGCATATATTTATATATAGATACACATATCTCTTTATATAATGAAGCCATGAAAAGTCATGGGTGAGTCTTAAAAGCAAAAAAAAGATGATACTGGGGAGGGAAATTAATCAAATTATATTATATTCATGTAAAAATATGCCATAATGAAATTTCTTTTCTGTATGATTAATATGAACTAATAAAAAAGAGGTAATGGAACAATTTAAAAATTATAGCATCAATAATAACAATAAAGTCAATGATTAATTGTTGGCTACCAAAAAAAAAGCATATTGCTAAGAAAACGAATCCAAACTGAAAAGGCTGTATGAATCCAACTATATATACTGCCTATAGGAAAAAAAAATATATATAGGGTTTGACACTATCTAGTTTCAGGAATTGACTGGGGGCCTTAAAATATGCCCCTGCAAAAGAAGGGAACTACTGAAACTGATGCAAATATCCCTCAAGAATAAGTATAAAAATAATACATTTTATTAATCATTCTAGAGAAACAAAGCAAATACAATATCTGCATACATAAAATCATATACTGTTTAACAATATTTTGGTCACAGCTCACAAGGGATCATATATATATGATAGTAGTACAATAATATATCACTTAATAACATCATAGCCTTTTTCATTTGCATAAATACATTCTATGATATTCATGAAACAAAAATTACCTTATGATTTTGTATCCCCATCATTAAGTGATTCATGACTGTATATTTACAAAGATTTGTTTTAAGAAATTGGCTCATGTAATTGTAGAAGTAGGTGGGTTCAAAGCCTGTAGAGTACAACAGAAGACTGGAGACCCTGGGAAGGGTTGAAGCATTCCACGTCTAAGGCAGTCTGGATTCAGAATTCCCTCTTCAAAGGAGATCATTTTTCTGAAGTCCTTCAAGTGACTGAATAACACTCACCCACAATATAGGAAATAATGTGCTTCACTGATTTAAAGGTGAATCTGATAAAGAAAGTATCTTCACAGTAGAATCCAGATGTTTGATCAAATATCTGGGTCTCATGATTTAGCCAAGTTGACACATGAAATTAACCATTACGGACACAGTTAGGCAAACAAAAACCAAGAGGTAGATCCCAAGATCACCCCCAAAAGGACATTTAAAAGCATGTACGTTAGGGAAAAGAAAAATTATTTTCAAAAAATTAGACTGATATACCAGAAGCAATGAAGATTGCTTAGACAACCCATTGTTCCTTTATTTGAGCAAAGAGAGAGTTACATATCATCAAGTTTAACAGACCCTGAAAATTATTAAATATTTTTAAATGTTATGGTAAACTGTTTCTCTAAGTGAAGTATAATTTTTTTTTACTTTTGCCTTTGCTATTAATTTATATTTCAAATTAAAATCCTTTGAAAACTTTGTATTTTACTTCTATTCTTCATAAGCCCAAACTCAAACAAATATTGTTCTAACAACCATTTATAAGAGTGTTAATTTCCACCTGCTTTTTAATTTTTTTGTTAAGAGTGGGAGCAGCTGGTTTTATTCCTGGGAAAATAACAGGAAATATTCATGGGCAAAATTGCTATAGCAATTATTGCTGGCTTGCCTGGCAGTTTAATGGTAGAAATTAATAGCTGTCTTTGTGGAGTATAATCTCCATGATCCAAAAATACAGGAGTGATTATAGGCTCAGTTTGTTTAGTTCTTTACTGATCTCCACCTTAGATAGCCAACAGCATGAAAACATCTGGTCTAGAAAGAAAATATTCCATTCACCAACAAATAGTAGTTATTGATAATTTTGGTGAGCAGGTGGTGTAAAATACAAATTCCTTCACTTACTTTTTTTTAGAGAGAAGGACAGAGATAGAGAATCAATTTTTATTGAGTTGTTCTCATGGCTTTCATTGCTCTGACACTTAATTGTGCACGTGGGTGCTGGGGTTTGAACCCACGTACATGTGCATGCCAGGCAAGCACCATACCCACTGAGCCACTGCTCCAGCCCCTCCTTCATTTACTTTTTTTTTGGTTCTTTTTATTTTATTTTTATTTATTTTATTTTATTTATTTTTTATTAGAAATATATAGAGATACAGGATACAGTTGAGGGGGAAACATTATCAAAACAGTAGCAATCAATGTATATAAACTTTGTTATCCAGGGGTAATGCCAAAACATAGATAAACCACCATGGGTTTCACCTGTTGCAGTTTCCCCCAGAAGATCTCATGCGTTAAATGGGTAGCTCGTGGAGGAATGACATCAGCTTCTGGGATGGTTCCCCCATCATTTACTTTTTGAAGTTTATTGACAATCTCTTAACTTCCAGGACCTGGGCTGAGTTCCAAGGATATATCAGAATAAGGCACAGGTCTACCATTACAAATCATTTAGTAAATGGTAAGCCAGAAAATAATGCAGAAACTATTACACAAAAGATACAGTGAGTGACTTACAAATGAAAATACCCAAAGTACAGGAGGATGTCTACCTACCACAACCCTGGGTAGTCTAAAAGGCCTCCTGGAAAAGTGACAGCTAAGATGAAACCTAAGGGATGAATGGTATCTGTCCAAGCAAATGTGATTGAGAACTAGGAGGCAAAACTTCAAGATAGAATAATATATGCAAAAGCCCTGGGGTAAGAAAAGCATGTATTTTGGAGGAAGTCACAAAACCAGGTATGCCATTCAATATGTCTTAAAAAAATAAAGAAGCCATTTGGAAAAATTATTCATTAGTAAAATACTAATGAAAAATTATATGCCATTAGGTATGTTTTTGTTTTTACTGTTGTTGGGTAGAAGGGTACCAGGGATAGAATCTAGGGGTGTTTAACCACTAAACTCTGTCCCTTTATTTTTTATTTTGAGAGAGAGTCTTACTAAGTTGCTGAGGCTGGCTTTGAACTTGCAATCCTCCTACCTCAGTCTCCTCAGCCACTGGGATTACATGTGTGTACCACAGTGCCTAGCTAGATATGTTTTTAAAAAGTAAATAAAATCATTTTAAAACAGATATTAATTTGTTAAAAGTTTTGGGAATGTTCTAAATAGTATAAAATAGAAACCTCACAAATGTTAATTGAAAACAGACAAAAAATAAGCTTGTGGTCTATTCATACAACATTGAAAATCTGTGAATTCAACGGAATTTTATTCTGAGAAAGAATGAAATTATGTCATTTGCAAAGAAAACGGATGGAATTGGAGAGCATTATGTAATACAAAATAGGCCAGACTCAAAGATAAGAAATACATGTGGTCTCTCAAATGTATAAGCTAGAGAGAAAGGTTGGGGAGGTGGAAATATCATGAAAACAAAAGGGAGATTATTAGGTTAGAGAAGGGAATCAGGAGGAGGGAAAGAGGGCAGCAAAGGGAAGTACTGGGGATTGAAATTGATTAATACATATCTGCATGTAAAATGTGCCACAATGAAACTAACCATTCGGTGTAATTAATATGCACAAATAAAATTTGAAAAAGTGAAAGAAAACCAAACAAATGGGCAAATTACAACTACCTCCTACAACATAGGTACCCTTTAAAAACTGAATGGTTACCAAAATGATTTATCTCCCATTGAACTGTGCATATAACGATATCATTTTTACAGAGCTCAAAATCAAATATGTTAATAGGCATATTTAGTCATACATGTATTCATTATAAAACTATTTTAATCAAACATAATCATGCAAATTTTGGAAGAGTGGTGACCTTCATGGCAGAGAGGTGACAGGAAGACAGAGAGATGGACAGAGGAAAAATGATAAGTATCTGTAAGGTTTTTTTCAGTGTTCTAGTTATTGGATTGAGAAATGAGTTTATAAATGTTCCATAGGCAATTATAATAACATTTACATTTATGTTACATAAATTCTTGTGATAGATTTTTTTTAAAAGGTAATAAAGGAGGAATGTAAAAAAATGTCACAATCTGAACTCTAACCTAATTCAGCTCCTCTGAAAACATTTGCAGAAATCAGGACATTTTGCCCATTAAAGCACATTTTCAACTAATTACACAATCCTATCTGTTGGACATGCTCATAAAGCAAAGAGACTCCTGGTACCTGGGGAAAGAGATTTGCATTTAGGAGTAGCAAGATGGCTGCTCTCACAACTGGAGAACAGCAACCTATGACTAGGAGTGAGTCAATTTCTAGGAACTATGGTGGGAAAAGGAATTAGGAAGGAGAGTTGAAAAAATAACCATTATGGATGGGGTTAACATTGCTGTGGCTGCATCAGACACCTATCTGTCATGAGTTGAGACTGACATGAAACTGTGGTGGCTTGGTTTACAGATTAACCAAAATGGTGTTTATGAAGTATAACATTCCACCCTCTTTGTTTTCTATGGGAATAGGTGTGATGGTCAGTCTTCTGGAACTACTTCCTACTGGTTAGAGGCTGTGATCTGGAAGAGAAGGAACTAAGTAGTTGACTTGAGATATAGGTCTTCAGGATGGGTTCTCTTAAGGGCTGATAGCCGGACAGGAAAATGTCACTACATTTTTATTGGTGAAAATGGATATTTATCTGCTGAAAAAATTTTGGAGAAGGTGAAAAATATAAATAATATAAGGCAAATTTAAAGCAAGGAGGCAAAGGGTTGCCAAGGGTCCTAGGGAGGGAGGCACATGGCTACTGGTCCGAGGTGCCAGCCATTCTGAGGGAGTAGGCTGTTGATATCTGCTTTTCAGGTCTTTCCTTAGTTCATTAAGGGTTTGAACATATTCCTCTACTAGACCAGATTCATCAATGTAGTAGCAATATGATTCCCTGAGAGACAGACTCCACCCTTTTCAGTAGTAAAGCAAATGCAAAGCTCATCAATTTGGGGGAACTACCCCAGTTAGGGACATAATTTGTCATTGGAGTGAGCCAATGAGGAAATTGTGGATTTCAGAGTCAGGTGGAGGCAGTCTTGGAAAAGGTGAGCAGACATTAGGCTGTGTCTCAGCACTCCACCTGCTAACCCCAGAGAGCCAATAGAAGTCATTAAGCTTATCCCTAAAAGGATGGGAAGAAATTCAACATTTTTTGTCCATGGGTAGGGAGTCAAAAGTGAAGAAAGTTTACCATTCCCATATTCCCTTCTGCTAAGCATCTGGACACACCTTGAAAGACCCTTCTTTTTATTTAATTCAGAAATTTATTTGTTGAACAAACACACAATCTTTTAATGAAATAATATTTTATATATACATATATATGTATACATATATACTTATGTACACATATACATGCACAATATATGCATATATATGTGTGTGTATATATATACATATGTGTATATACACACACACATTATATATATATATACATATATATATATATATATATATATATATATATATTCTGAAGAGGAGATTTACCCCCAAGAGTGCCCCCCAATTACCCAACCTTGTCCCTCCCATCCCATTCCCAAAACATTTCTAAAAATTTATTAGGTTGTATAACATTACATCTTATCCGGATTTAAAGCATGATAATAGACCTGCTTTCTCTATGGCCAGGATCTAGTTCCAGCCTCCACAAATGAGTGAAGACATTGAACCCTTGGTTCTGGGGGTTATGCTGATTTCACTCAGCATAATTTCTTCCATAGCCATCCATTTACCTTCAAAGGCTGCAACGTCACTCTTTCTAATTGCTGTGTAAAATTCCATGGTATATATGTACCACAGTTTGTGCATCCATTCATCCACTGAGGGACATCTTGGTTGTTTCCATAATTTAGCTATTACATTGAGCTGCTATGAACAGAGACATTGCTGTGTGACTGTAATGTGCTGATTCTACATACCCTGGAAAAATACCCAGGAGAGGAATAGCAGGATTGTATGGTGAGCTCATCCCTAGTTATTTGAGGATTTTCCAGACTGCTTTCCAGAGGGGCTGTACCAGTCTGCAGCTCCACCAACCATGTGCTAGTGTGCCTATCTCTACACAGCCCCTCCAGCATCTATTATTGTTTGTTTTCTTCATTTTTGTCAATTTGACTGGCATGAGGTGATATGTTAATGTAGTTTTCACTTGCATTTCTGATTACTAGTGATTTAGAGCACTTTCTGGATGCTATCTATATAAAGATACCTATGTCATTCTTTACAGAAATAGAAAAAGCAATTCACAAATTCATTTGGAACAATAAGAATCCTAGAATAGCCAAAACATTATTAAGCAAGGAAGATGAAACATGCTGTTTTGCCATGCCAGATCTAAAACTATACTATAGAGTTTTAGTAACAAAGACAGCATGGTACTGGTATCAAGATAGGAAAGAAGACCAATGGAATAGAGTAGAAGACCCTGAAACAAACCCTCAAATCTTTAAACATCTGATTTTTGACAAAGGAGCACAAAATATTACATGCAGGAGAGACAGCCTTTTCAACAAATGGTGCTGGAAAAACTGAACATCCACTTGCAGAAAGGTGAAATTTGACCTATATCTTTCTTCTTACATGATAATCAAACCGAAATGGATCAAGGAGCTTGGAATTAAGCCAGCTACCTTGTAACTGATGGAAGACAAATTTGGTTCAACACTTCAGCATTTGGGAGTAGGCAAAGACTTTCTCAACATGTCTCCTAAAGTGAAGGAAGTAAAGTAAAAAATCAGTGAATAGGATGCCATAAATTAAAAAGCTTTTGCGCATTCAAGAAAATAATTAAAAAGTCAAGAGGTTTCCTACAGAAATGGAAAGAATCATGGGCAATGATTCCTCTGACAGGGGCCTCATATCCAAAATCTACAAAATCCTCAAAAACGTCAACTACAAAAACACAAACAACTCAATTAATAAATTGGCCAAAGAGTTAAACAGAAACTTCTCAACAGATCCTTCTTAATAGCAATAGGGAAGCCAAATTGATCTTAAAAGAACCAGTTTTCCCTTGATTGACTTGAACATTCTAACTACTCTGACTGCTTAACTTTTCCCCCTTGTCTTACTCCCCCCTATACTTAAGGAAACCATTACTGCTAAAAAAGATGGGAAATTGGCTAATGACAATAATTTGGCTACTTCAGGATGAAAGGGGGCAAAGAGGGGCAAGCAGTTTGTGTTTCCTTCTGAGAATGTTCAAGTCAATTAAGAGGTCCATGATTAAGGCTGTTTGGAGTGCTCATGGGTGGCTCCACCTTCATTTACATCAGGAATTCAATGGATTTTAACTTGGAATGAATCCGCTGAACTAAGACATCACAAAGGTAATGTCAGAATGAAAATTAAGGTTGAATTTAAGAGAGAAAACAGGATCTGTTATTTGGCTCTTCAAAGACAAACATCTATTGTAATTGAGAGGCTAATGTCCTACAGAAAAAGTCATCTACTATAGTAAACTAAGTAACAGTAGTTAGGATCTCAAATGAGAGAGCATAAGGATAAGCATTACAGAGTGGAGGAGAATTTCTGCTTCATTAATTACCTTAAGACCTTGGAGTAAGTTCCATGTATCCACATCTGGCATGGAAAGACAGAGGGACTGTTCAGGGCTATTTTAACTGAACTGCACTTTTTGCTTGCCCAAATCTGAGTTTAGTGGCCCACACTTTGTGGTTAATACCACATTTATTATGATGGAATCCTGAAGCACTGAAATTAAATCTCTTCCTATTAAGGAATAGGACACTCGGAGTATCAGGAATGCATGAGAAAACATCATCTTTTTTCCATTTACAGCTTAATGATAGAGTCTACTTTCATGTTATAAGTTCTCCAAACATTTCTTGCACTACAACAATATTAGAGGAGGGAAATCAAGGCTAAGAGACAAGTGTGGAAAGGATAGCACCAGTGTATAAGAGCAAAGTGACCTTTTGTCAAACTATGGAGAAGTACACTTGGGGTTCATACATAGATATAGGAGTCACAGGAGCCATAAAAGCTGACATTGGCCCTGTCATGTCTGTGCAGGGATCTCTGGACCCAAGGGCCAGAAGACCTGGGGACATTTGTTGCTCCACTGGTTCCCTTGAAAGATAGAATGGGGGCTTGGTGGTGGTTGCTTGGACTCATGGCAGTCCCACAAGTAACGGTCTCCTTTTTCACAAAGGGGATAGTCCCTCTTGTGGCTTGGAGTCCATTCCATTTTGCTCTTATCACTGAAGGGTACACAATGCAGGGCTATAGCCAATGCCTCAGCTAATTCCAGGCTCTATATTCCCTGTCCTTCCTCTCCTCCTGATCAGATTATTCTTATTCATCCATAAAACATTACATGATATAAATGCATCCACAAATAAACTTCTGATTTCCATATTACCACTCTTAACATGTGTACCTGTGTGAATACAAAGGTGTCCTCAAGTAACCAATTTACAAGAGGTAATCGTAAAAGTACTAGGAAAGGATCATCACCCATTATTACCATTTGCAAGTGGACCCAGACCCCTGGATACTGAGGAATTACTGCTAGGAATTTTAAAATGAGAAGAATTAGAGAAGAGGTCTCATATCTCAAAATAACACCAAACCAAAGAAGATTTTGCAATGTAGCAAGAACCCAAGATGGAGCAAACTTACTAGAAAACTGAGTTGGAGTTTGGATAAAAATGAGATGATTCAATGAGGGAAAGCTCAGCTCCAGGAGGTCACTGGTGGAGAGGAAGGGAATTGTGGTTTGGGGCAGCTCCACCCAATGGGGTGAAGGCACACCAGAGACATGTATCCAAGTCATGGCACCAACGTTGGATGTGCTCATGAAGCAAAGAGTCTCCTGGTACCTGTAAAAGAGATTTTTATTTAGGAGTAGCAAGATGGCTGCTCTCAAACTAGAGGACCCCAACCTACAACTGGGGACTGAGAAATTATAGGAACTCTAGTGAGAACAGCATTTAGCCAGGAGATTAAAAAAAAGCACCCTTAAAGGCAGGGGTAACATTCCTGTGGCTGTCTCAGACCACATGCAATGTGGTCCCTAGGTTTACAGATTAAGCAAGATGGTGTTTACAAAGTCTCACACTACCTCTCCTTATGCTTTCACTTTATAATTCAACTTAATATCAATGTCAAATGATGTTTTTCATTACAGTAAAGTGGAAATATTTCACATCTCCATTGGCAAAAACAATACAGATGAAACTCATGAGTTCATACAACAACTCAGGAAGCTAAACTAAATTTAATTGCATATTTCCAATATATCCTTCCTAGCTTCCATAAAATGATCTCAGTTTCACAAGTGACCTTAATGCTTGTCTTGTTCATTGCTATAACTCAACCATCAGTGCACCTGAACACGGTATTCCTCTGGGAAGGAGAACTGGCAGTCTTCCACTACAGGAATCTGAAAGTACCTCACCTACCTAAAGCATCAGATGATTAAAGTGTGATTTTTATTCATTTGCTCAAGGGTGCCATTAAGCAGCCATTTGGAAGAGTTATCCAAAGGATATTGGGGCCAGTTCTGGTTACAAAAATGAATGAGTGTAGAGGTTTGAATTTTTCTAACAAACTTCCAAGAGAGGAAGCCACTGGAATGGAAGGGAAGAGCCCATGAAAAAATTAGGACTCTGAACATGTGTAGGGAGGTGGTTACAAGGGTATCCCCATATAACCAACATCCAAAAAGTAATCATAAGAGCACAAGAAAAGCATCATCAATGGTTACTAGTGCCTGTAAGGATTCCTAGACCCTGGATGATGAGGTACTATACTGTCAGGTATTTTAAACTGAGAAAAATCAGAGAAGAGGTCCAGGAACTATGAATAACAACAAACCAAACAAGATTTTGCCATGTGGAGAGAACCCAACCCCGAGCAGACTTACTTGAAAACTGAGCTGGTGTTTGGATGAAAATAAGAGAATTGGGTGAATGATTGCTCAGCTCCAGGAGGTCACTGGTGGAGAGGCAGGGAATTGTGGTCTGGGGCAGCTCCAATCATAAGGGACCAGGCACACCAGAGACACATGGCCAAGTCATGGCACCAATGTTGGATGTGCTCAAGCAGCAAGGAGACTCCAGGTACCTCAGACAAGAGATTTTTATTTAGGAGTAGCAAGATGGTTGCTCTCACAACTACAGAATCCCAAACTATGACTCTGACTGCAAATTATAGAAACTCTAGTGAGAACAGCACATAGGCAGAAGATTTGAAAAAAATAACTGTTATGGGCAGGGTTAACATAGTGGTCTCTGCGTGTACAGTTTAACCAAGATGGTGTTGAAAAAGTCTCACACTGTCTCTCTGTATGCTTACACTTTCATTCAAATGATTAGCAAAGTCAAATGAAGTTTCTAATCACAGAAAAGGAGACATGCTCAAAATATCCATGGATAAAATGGTGCACATGAAACTGATGTGTTGATACAACAATTCATAATGCTAAAATAAATTTAATTGCATGTTTCTAATTTACCATTCTAGATTCCATGAAATGATCTCAGTTTCACATGTGACCTCAATGCTAGGCTTGTTCATTGTGGTAACTCAAACATCTGTGCACCTGAACATGGAACTTCTCTGAGTAGGAGTACTGGTGTTCTTCATCTACAGGAATCTGAAAGCACCTCAATACCTAAAGCATCAGATGACTAAAGTGTGATATTTATTCATTTGATGGAGGGTGCCATTAAGCAGCCATTTGCAAGAGTTATCTAAAGGATATTGGGGCCAGTTCTGGTTACAAAATGAATGAGTGTAGAGGATTGAATTTTTCTAACAAACGACCAACAGGGGAATCTGCTGGAATGGAAGGGCAGACCCCATGGCAAGATTATGACACTGAACATGTATAGCGAGGTGGGAACAATGGTAATCCCATGTAACCAATCTCCAAAAAGTAATCATCAAAGCACTACAAAAGGGTCATCACCCATGACTAATGTCTGCATGGGATCCCAGAGTCCTGGATGTCGAGGACCTAGTGCTGGAATTTGAAACAGAGACCATTCAGAGAAGAGGTCCCAGATAAAATGGTACACTTGAAACTAATGTGTTCATAGAATTCATAAACCTAAAATAAATTTAATTGCATGCTTCTAGATGCTGAGGTACTAGTGTCAGGAATTTTATTCTGATACCAATCAGAGAAGATATCCCAGAACTAAGAATAACATCAAACCAAACAAGATTTTGACATGTTTGAAGAACCCAACTCCAAGCAGACTTACTCGAAAATTAAACTGTTGTTTGGATGAAAATGTGAAGATATGATGAGAGAAAGCTCATCTCCAGGTTGTCATTTGTGGAGAAGCACAGAATTGTGGTCTTGGGCACCTCCATCCAATGGGAAGCAGGCACACCAGAGACACATATGCAAGTCATGGCACCAATGTTGGATGTGCTCACACAGCAATGAGACTCCTTGTACCTGAGACAGAGATTTTTAATTAGGAGTTACAAGATGGCTGCACTCACAACTAGATAACCCCTACGTACCACTGGGACTGAGAAATTATAGGAACTCTAGTGAGAACAGGACGTAGACAGGAGATTTGTAAAAACAACTGTTACATGCATTGTTATCATTCTTGTGGCTGTGTAAGACCACTATCTGTTATGTGCTGAGACTCTCATGCAATGTGTTTGCTAGGTATACAGATTAACCAAGATGGTGTTTATAAAGTCTCACACTACCTCTCTGCATGTTTTCACTTTCATTCAAATTATTAGCAAATTCAAATGAAGTTTCTAATCACAGAGAATGAGACATGTTCAAAATATCCATGGATAAAATGGTACACATGAAACTTTTGAGTTCATACAGCAATTCATATAGCTAAAATAAATTTAATTGCAAATTTCTAATTCACCTTCCTAGATTCCACAAAATGATCTCAGTTTCTCATGTGACCTCAATGCTTGTCTTGTTCTTTGTTGTAACTCAACTATTTGTGCACTTGAGTATGGAACTCCTCTGGAAGGTGAACCGGTGATCTTCAACTACAGGAATATGAAAGCACCTCACTTACCTTAAGCTTCAGATGACTAAGCTATTTTATTTATTCATTTGATTGAGGGTGCCATTAAGCAGCCATTTAGAAGAATTATCTAAAGGATATTGGGGTCAGTTCTGTTTACAAAAATGAATGAGTGTAGAGGTTTCAATTGGTTTAAGAGATAATCAAGAGTGGAAACCTCTGTAATGGAAGGACAGACCCCTTGGCAAAATTAGGATACTGAAAATGTTTAGCGAGGTGGGTAGAATGGTATTCCCATGTTACCAACTTCCAAAAATTAATCATACAAACACTACAGAATGCTCATCACCTGTTGTTGTGCCTGCAAATAGTCCAGGTCTACTGTTGCCAAGGTACTACTGTCAGGAATTTTAAACTGAGACCAATCAGAGAAGAGATCACAGAACTCAGAATAATATCAAACCAAACAAGATTTTTCCATGTGGGGAGAACCCAACCCTGAGCGGACTTACTCAAAAATTGAACTGGTGTTTGGATGAAAATGAGAAGATCAGGTGAGAGAAAGCCCAGCTCCAGCTGTTCCCCAGTGGAGAGGCAGGGAATTGTGGTCTTGGGCAGCTCCATCCAATGGGGAGCAGGCACACCAGAGACACGTATCCAAGTCCTGGCACCAATGTTGAATGTGTTCATTCAGCAATGAGATTCCTGGTGCCTGAGACAAAAGGTTTTTTTAGGAGTAGCAACATGGCTGCTCTCACAACCACAGAACCCCAACCTGTGACTGGTACTGAGAAATAATAGGAACTCTAGTGAGAACAGGACTTAGGAGATTTGAAAAAACAATTTTTACGTGCAGGGTTAACATTCCTGTGCTTTCTCATACCATTGTCTGCTTCATGCTGAGACTCATGCGCAATGTGGTTGCTAGGCTTACATATTAAATAATTTGGTGTTTATAAAATCTAACACTGCCTCTCTATATGCTTTCATTTATAGTTCAAATTATTATCCAAGTCAAATGAAGTTTTTCATCCCCCAAAACTAGAAATATTACAAGTATCCATTGAGAAATTGGTACTGAGGAAACTGAGAAGTTCATTTCATAATTCAGAAAGTTAAACTAAATTTAATTGCATATTTCCAATTTATCCTTCCTAGGTTTCCCCAAATGATCTCAGTTTCACATGTGACCTCAATGTTTGGCTTATTCATTGCTCTTAACCATCCATGCACCTAAACACAGGACTCCTCTGGGGTAGATAACTGGTGGTCTTCAACTACGGGCATGTGAAAGTACCCACATACCTAAAGCATCAGAGAACTAAATTTTGATATTTACTCATTTGAGTACTTCTAGGATTTATTTAATCCCAAGTTTCTATGTAATACAGATATAATTGTACAAAAATGTATACAAAAATGCTAAGGTTCTGTTCCTATGGAGCTCACATTTTGATTGATGAATAGCAAGCTTTCCACATTTATTAATCATGAAAGTCTGGAGTCCAAAGGATTGCTGTCTAGAGGGTAAGTGTGGAAATTGTCATAAATTTTAAAAGTCATTATCTATGAGGAAAAAAATGAAAGTAGATAGGAGAAATGGAAAAGAGAAAATGAAGGGGTGAATTCAACCCAGTAGTATTTAGGGGTTTAATTGAAGTAGAGATAAAGGAGGCCAGGACCCAATGAACCAAATCACTATTTATGATCCCTGCTTGGATGTGTCCTGGATTTCATCCTTATTGTGATCAAAATTGAAGTGCAGACAGGAGGAGTAATTTAAAAGGAACACATGAAGAAAAACAGTTGTAGAAGTAAAATGAGTGTTTCCCAAAGAAAGGGTAGTCATTCATGGTAAATATTGGAAAAGACTTAGAATAAGGACTGAGTCCTTACCTATGCTATGATAAGGATGGTTAGCAATTACATGATGTTAAGTAAAGCTGGAGCCTAGAGTCTATCTTGAAAAGCTTGCTGCAGCTTACCAGAAACAACTGAACATGTCAAGTGAGGGGAAAGTTAATTCTCAGGTTACAAAGAGTCAACAAGGCATTTGCCAGCAGGGGAATTGTCTGTTTCAGATCTGTAATATAGAAATACCATTTTTACTAAACAGACAAAAGAATCTTCACTCCCCTATGATTTCAACAAATGCATTCTAATCTTTGTCTTTTCCATTCATTACATGGGGCCTGAAGGAAAATGGGTGAGAACGAGAAAGAAAATGGAGAGGGTAGGACTCATCATGAGTATGATTTTTTTCTAACCTACAGCCTATGGGATTATAAGAAAGTAACGCAGAACAACAATTGCTTTACTTTTGAGTTAACAAATGGGGTTATGGTCAAAGCAGAGCCTAAGTGCAGCCACTAATGATGAAACATGGGTAGAGTCAGGATGAGCAATGACTGGAAAATGACTTAGATGGTATGAAGCCTTTAACACCAGCCATCAGCTTGTTCCTTTTAAATTAAGCTTAAATTGGAAAAAAATTAGACTCCATTTTGAAAAAGTCAAAGATTGCACAGGGCACCCACTTGTGTTAATTACTATCTTCAGCTAATAAAGAATTACTAACTCAGAAGTCTCAAAATGTAAAATTTAAGGAATTTCAGGCATACAGTTCTTCAGGAATACAACATTTATAGGCATTTTTAATATTTTAGAGATTCTCTAAAGTTTGACTTAATTTAGCCTTCAAATATTAGTAGCTGAGTGTTCTCTCTGGGTTTTAGGAAAAAGGTTGAGAAGTTCAGATTCTTTAAAAATTCTGCTAAGCCAACAGGCTAGTCATTCACATCAGACAGCAGGCCATGGAGGCATATACACCAAATGGCTGCTGTTTCCCTGAGTCGGGAAACCTCTGAGGTCTACTTACTCAGCTGCTGAGAAGACTATCAAAATTAGGATTGAAATCAAGGGTTTCAAAAGCAAATTTCATGGAACACTTCCTGGTTTCTTTTAAGATAGGCTTTATCTTCCTGATGACACCTGACAATCCAACATCAACTTATGTTTCCTTTCATTCAATCATTTTTCATTACCCCTAACAATATTCTGAATGGGGAAACTACTGGATTTAGTGTAAAAATGACCTGCTTTTAAGCAAAAATTGAAATTCACCATCTAGCTCTGGACAAATGACTGAACTTCATACAGTATTTTATTTCCTACATTATAAAATGGGCCTAGAAAGACCTCATATTTCAAAAGAACAAGTGTAATAAGAAAAAAATAAGCAACATATTAATGTCTTAGGAAGGAAGGGTAATAACAAGCAAGCCTAATAAGCTACAAAATCATGAATTTTTAGAAACACATCTGAGAAACAAACAAAAAAAAACCCAAATAAACAAAACACCAAAAGACACGAGACACTGCAAAGAATACAGAATCTATAAATTAGTCCAAGAATGTTGCTAATCAAGTAATCAGCAACAATTAAAAAAAAACAAACTTTAGGAGGTGGAAGAATGTGATACAGTTATCTAAAATTTCCAATTTTGAAAAAACTATGATATGCAAATAAATAGAAAAAATGCTATATACACACACACACAGGAAAAAAAATCACAGCCAATTTAAAGTGTCCCTGAGGGAGCTTTAAAATTTTGGGGGCAGAGGTACTGGGGATTAAACCCAGGGTTTTTTTTATCTACTCTTACCCCCTAAGCTACATCGTTAGCCTGTCTGTTGTTGTTTTTAATTATCAATTTTGAGACAGTGTCTTACTAAGTTGATTATGGCCTTGCTAAGTGTGCTGAGGCTGGTTTTGAGCTTGCAATCATCCTGCCTCAGCCTCCCAAGTAGCTCTGGGATTACAAGTGTGTGACACTGTCCTTAAGAAAGTCTTTAAATTGGTTGTTTTAAATATATTTTTACAAGGAAATCAAGTTGTAAGAATTGAAATAAAGTAAGATTACAATGCCTTACAAGACAGATGCGATCAATAAAATACATGCTACAAAAAAGAACAAAATAAAAATTCTTGGGTTGAAAAGTTCAAACAAAAATAAACTTTACTGGAGAGATTCAACAAGATATTTGAGTTGACAGAAGAATTAGTGAATTTGAAAATAGGCCAATAATGATAATTCAATCTGAAAACCAGAAAGATAAATAACGAAGGAAAATAAACTCTAAGTATATCAACATATACATAATTAGATTCCTAGTACAAGGACAAATATACAGAAAAATAATCAAGAAAATATAATCTTCCCTAGATTATCTATGTATTCAAACAGCTCAATAAATTTTAATATAATAAACTAAAAAAGATTCACATTTAATTCCATTAGAGTCAAATTGATGGTGTCAAAAAGAGGAAAGACAGTAAAAGAAAAATCTCATTTAAGCTATTTTCAATAATATCTATAGCTGACTGCTCATTGGCAATGATGAATGCCAGAAGATAGTGGGAAAGCATCTTCAAAGTGTTGAAGTCCAGAATCCCCACCCAGAGGAGCTTACCTACCCAACCTAGCCCCTATGTGCAAGCCCCCCAGGCTTTCCAAGGACACCTAGCCCCAAGGATTCCACCAGGAGGAGCCAACCCAGTCTTCCCAACTATTACATTTCAGACTCCAGACCATGGGCACCTGAAGCCTCTGGTACAAGGCTAGCTTGCATTCCCAGGACTACTGCCTGGAGGAGCCAAATTTCCCAGAGCAGCCACTGCAAGCAGGTCCCCAGGTCACACTGGACCCAAGGCCTCTGGCCCTGGGCCAGTGCAAGCTTCTAAGCCCCTGGTCCTGGGATGGCAGGCATTCCCAGGACCCTCAACCAAGGAGATGATCTGCACAACCCAGCCTTCCTTGAGGATACCCACCAGGTCACACTGGACCCAAGGCCTCTGGCCCTGGGCCAGCAAATGCACACAAAATACCCACCCCAAGCACCCTGCATGGAGGAGCCAGCAGCCCAGCCTCTATGGGTCCCAGGCAGTGTGCATCCCCAGGCCTCAGCTACAATGCCAGCAGGCACACACAGGATACCCAACCCAGAGGACTCCTCCCACAGCAGCTGATGTGCCCAGCCACAGAGCAGGTCCATAGACTGCATGGGTCCCCAGGCAGTGCAAGCTTCTAAGCCTCTGGTCCTGGGATGGCAGGCATTCCCAGGACCCTCAACCAAGGAGATGATCTGCACAACCCAGCCTTCCTTGAGGATACCCACCCTCAAGAATCCCCAGCTGGAGCTGCCCAGTCATAGAACTTACCACCAGATCCAGACTTATCAGGCCCATCCCAACTTCCAAGGAACCCAAGTTCCCTCATGTTGCACAGGTAGGACCATTCTGCCCTGCCCCACTCTGTTGAGACCCCAGGACCCATGGACATACACCAACTGCTGTGCTTCTACAATCTAGCAGGCTGCCATGTACCCCTAACTGATATTCAGATCAAAGCCCTGGATTCTAGGTCAAAAAGGTGCACCAAAACAAGTCTCCTGGCAGAAGCAGCTTTCTGGGAGCTCATAAGAGGGTTGGTGTATGATCCAACCCTTTGACCTGCAAGGAAGAAGCAAATGGAGACCTTTCTTGCTTCCCCACAAGGAACCTCAATTTGAAGATCAAGAAAGAAAGATGAAACAGGCGGTTTTGCATTCCAGATCTAAAACTATAGAGCCATAGTAACAAAGACAGCATGGTAGTGGTATCAAGATAAAAATCTTTAAACATCTGGTTTTTGACAAAGGGGGACAAAATATTACACGGAGAAGTGACAGCCTCTTCAAAAAATGGTGCTGGACAAACTGGTCATCCACTTGCAGAAAATTGAAATTAGACCCATATCTTTTTTATTATTATTATTTTTTGAACAACCTTACACGATTTTAACAAAATAATATAAAATGTGTATAAAATATGTAAATATTCTGGATATTGCAATTATCTCCAGGAGTGCCCCCCCCCCGCAATTACCCTCCCTTATCCCTCCCTTCCCTTTCCCTTTATAATTCTAAAAAAAGGTATTAGATTGTAAAGCATTACATCTTATTTGGATTTAACTCATGTTACTAGACCAACTTTCTCACTGTCCAGGTTCTAGTCCCCACCTCCACCTATGAGTGGAGACAATCGACCCTTAGATCTCTGGGTTAAGCTGATTTTACTCATCATGATCTCTTCCATAACCATCCATATACCCTCAAAGGCTGCAAGATCATTGTTTCTAATTGCTGTGTAATATTCCATGGTATAAATGTACCACAGTTTTTGGATCCATTCTTCCTGTGAGGGACACCAGGGTTGTTTCCATAGCCTAGCAATAGTAAATTGTGCTGCCATGAACATCGATATTGCTGTGTCACTGTAATGTGCTGATTCTAAGTCCCCTGGAAAGATACCCAGGAGTGGAATAGCAGGGTCGTATGGTGGAGTCATCCCTAATTTCTTAAGGATTCTCCATACTGCTTTCCAGAGGGGCTGTACCAGTCTGCAGCTC
>PVKS010029177.1:0-25616 GCA_004027875.1 Aplodontia rufa
GCTACAGTTTTGACAATGTTTCCCCCTCATCTGTATCCTGTATCGCAATATACTTCTAATAAATGTGGAAAAAAAAAAAGAAATGATCGGCAGAATAGAAGGAAGGGAGAAAAGGGAGGAGGGGACAAGACAATAATAGAAATATTTGTGCCCTACCCTGCCACACCATTTCAGTCAGACCTCTCACAATACCCATTGGCAAATAGAGCTGGTCTATGAGGGAAAGGGTAGACCACTTTGCATACTGCGTATATCAGGAGTGAATGGTCTGATCCCCTCAAACCCTGCTGCCTGATTCAAAGTCCGGAAGAAAATGGGGATAGACCTGGGTGGTCCAGAAAAGGCTCAGAGGAAAGAAAGGCAAGGTTTCTGAAATAAAGGTACCTGTGGAAATGGGTGAGCTAAGCTAGCGATAAGGGCTCCACTGCCTGAGATCTGGGAGTCAGGAAGCTTGGTAATAAATAGCACAATGCATACCCATATTAGAAGTCTCTTGGGACCCAGCCATCCTAGCAGTGTTGTATGTAGAAGATATATGAATATGGACTGAGAAATAGTGATCCTAGAATCCAATGTGAGGCACCTCTGTGTCTCTACCGGAACTTGGACACTTTTCATATGCAAAGGGAATCACCAGCACATACTGGACACTATAGGACCAATTTCCATAGCAGCGACTTGAGCTATATGAGGCAATGACCAGGCTTCCCCTTCCCTCTAATTGTGGCATTACAAGGAGAAATAACCCCTGGCCCAATTTGAACAAGGTAAGTTTAGGGGGTTCTTGGAAGTTTTTAAGTGGGGGTAGAGGCCTCAAGATAAACACTAGACATCCTCTTACTAGGATCTCTCACAATTAATTTAACAAAAAAGGAGATATGACCATATTTGTGCCCTGAACTAATAAAGTTCATTGGTTATGCTATTGCAAAGGCAGGATCCACCCAACCCAAAGGAGCAGGTATTGACATGTAGAGGAAGCAAGTGTGGGACAAGAGACATTCATCTACCTCTGAGTAGCATGAATTGCCACCTTGGGAACCCAAGCATTCAGTTTATTATCTTCTGTGTTCAAGTTCCAGATAAGATTGAAATCACCTCATGTCCCATTCCCAGTGAGAGGCGAGAGAAAGTAAAGTTCTATGAAGGTTCTAATTGTCCTGATGACTCAGAAGAGCCAAAGTCACCCTTCTCTTAACAACTCTAAGTTTATAGTCATTGTGTTGGTAGCTTAAAATCAGCCATGGAGGAAGCATTTACACCATGAAAATCAACAAATGCTACAAATAAGGATGTTTTACTCAGAGACCAACTACACTATGGTATATGGTCAGTTGCGATCAAGGTCCTCAAGCTCATTTCACAACACTGCAGGGGAGGGAGCACTTGTTTCTGCCTTCCAACCAAGGAAAAGGCTTAGTGCAGTCAAGTGACTTACCAACCCAGCCTACAAAGGCAATAGCCCAGCCAACAGGGCATGAAGTAGAAAGAGGTTTCACCAGGAACTGAAGACACAGTATCTAGATAATCAGAGCACCTCAAAGTGTGGGCAGTAAGCAACAGACCTCAGTGCTGCACATTTCCCCTGTGCCGCACCAAGATGTGGCACTGAGTGCAATTTCTGCCTCCTGAATGTGCCCATCTGAGAATGAGTGTTATAGAAGGGACTCTTGGCGTTCAGGCTGACCTTACACTTCAAACAGTCCCCTAATGTGGCTTTTTTGTCTTTCAACTCAAACAAGCCAAAAAAAGGTACAAGACAGTGGTTCTCAACAATAGCTACACATTGGAATCACAGAGAATTTTAATTGCTAACACATATTAACTGTACAGATGAATAGGATTCGCTGTGCTGTTTCCATACAGGCACACATCATCCATTGATCACGTTTACCCACCAATCTTCTATCCTTACCCTGCATCCTCCTGCACCCTTTCCAGTGCCCTCCCCAGTCCCCCTAGTAATCACTCTTCTACTTTCAGGTTGATTTTTTTGTAAGTTTCCACATATGAAAAAGAACATAAAATATCTGTCTTTCTGTATCTGCCATATTTTGCTTAACATGTTTCCTCCAGTTCCATCCATTTTGACAGGACTGTATTCTTCTTTTTGATTGGATAATACACCATTGTGTATTTCTACCATATTTCCTTTATCTGCTCATTTGTTGGCAGGCACCTAGGCTGATTCCATATCTTGGCTACTGAGAATAATGCTGTAGTAAATGTGAGCACGTAGGTTTCCCTTTTGCATGCTGATTTCATTTTCTTTGGGTATACGCTCAGGAGCACGATAGCTAAATCATATGGTAGTTCCATTTTTAGTCTTTTAATGAAGGATCACTAATGTTCACAGATTGGAAGAATTCATATAGTTAAAATGCTCATATTACCCAGAGCAGTTCTGTCAAAGCACTGAGGCCCAGGCTGACCCCAAAACAATTGCAACAGAATTTGCAAGTGTATTACCTGGACTGAGAGCCACTAGCACAAAGGCACCACTTTCACTAAGGGACTGAAAATTTTGCATGCATCTGTACCAGACAGGAAGAGGCTCCTGCTCTGCTACAGCCTTTCTTGTAGACTATCATTCCAAGAGTGAAAGGCCACAGGATATTGACAACAGCCGGAAGGACACACAGATCATTCATAAATTGAACAACAAAATGAAAAACAAAATATTGTAGGCAACTCCAAGAACACCTTTTCAGCCAGGATTAAACCATGACTCAATCTTACAAGGAAATTGGCTAAATCCTCCACTGGTTTTATTTCCCCTGCTCAGTTCTTTTTGCTTCCTTGACTTCGTTTTCTCTCTAGAGGTGATCCCTGTGGACTGTGCCAAACTAGCTTATTCTGATTGACTCACTGCTGTTAAGACACTTTCCAAGATTATCCAATCTCCACAGGATTATTCAGGGGGATCTCCAATCCTTTCAAAGGGAGCAAACAAAATCTTGCAATATGTTATCAGGAGGAGACGGGTACAGTGGCACATACCTGTAATCATAGCAGCTCAGGAGGCTAAGGCAGGAAAATTTCAAGTTCAAAGCCAGTCTCAGCAACTTAGCAAGCCCCTAAACAACTTAAGGAGACCCTGTCTCAAAATAAATTTTAAAAAAGCAGGGGCTGGGGATGTGGTTCAGGGGTTAAGCATCCCTGGGTTCAATCCCTGGTGTGTGTGTGTATATGTGTGTGTGTGTATGTGTGTTTAATATATGTGTGTGTGTGTGTGTGTATATATATATATACATATAAAATCATGAGTATATATTTATATATATTATCATGAATATGTACATACATACACATGTACATATATTATCAGGATGTTTTACCTGGAGACCCACTACCCTGTGGTATGGTCAGTTGTGATCAAGGTCCTCAATCTCATTTTACAACACTGCAGGGGAGGGAGCACTTGTTTCTGCCTTCATCTGTACCATCTGCCTTCTGCTGTACCATCACAGTTAATAATGCATTTTCTTTCAACAAATAGATAATAGGGACAGAATCTCTGAATGACCCAAAACAATATTGAACTTGATTTCAAATGAGTACTGATGGACATTTTTTTCACATATCAATTAAACATGCAGCCCAGTTCACTTGAAGGATGGATGAAATACAAGACACAGATCCTAGTCTAAGATCTGAGCTCTTTTTGAGAAGGTGGAAAAGGGGCATGAGTTAGCAACTACTACAAACTGTGTGATCTCCCTCTTGAAAAACATAAGTCACTATGGAAAGCTTTGGCCAAACCTTGGCTGCATAATGTACTCTTGAGATGTCACCAGATGAGACATTCATTATGAGCTAAATTGTGTAACCCCCCCTAAAAAAAAAGAATATGTTGAGGGCCAACCCTCAGAATCTGTGAGTATGAACTTATTTGAAAATAGGGTCTTTATAGATCATCAAATTAAGATGAGGGTCATTAGGGAGGGCACAAATCCAATTTGATGGTGTCCTTACGAAAGGGAAAAATTTGGATATGGAAATTTACAGAGAGCAAATAACATGAAGACACAGGGAGAACACTGGCTCTGTGCCAAGGAACTCCCAAGGCCTCTATAAGTAAGGGGAGAGGCCTGGAACAGCCCTTCCCTCACAGCCCTGGGAAGGAACCAGCCCTGCCCATGTTGACACTTTGATTTCAAACTACTAGCCTCCAGAATTATGAGACAATAAATTTCTGGTGTCTAAGCCTCCCAGTCTATTTGACTTTGCTATGGCAGCTTCTAGAAACTAACACAGATCAAAAGAAAATATAGGGCTGGGGGTGTGGCTCAGTGGTAGGGTGCATGCTTAGCACACACAAGGCCCTGGGTTCCATTCCACAGCACCAAAAAAAAAAAAAGTATTAGTTTAAAACTTGATAGACAGTTCAAAACTAGATCACAAGCCCAGAGTGGTCCAGGTTTAAAAAAAAAAAAAAAAGATACACATACCAGACAGCTGACTAGAGAAAAACAAACAGCTGAGAGGGAACAGAACCTAGAGCAATCTCAAAGCTAGAGATTCTGTTGACTTCATGAACATGAATTTAACACCCACTATGGACCAGGTACTGTCCTAGGAGCTGGGATACAAAGGTAAGTCACAGACCCTGCTCCCAAAAAGCCATATGTCATCTGGCCCTAATAAGGATATGTTAGCTTTTTATTGCTGTGACAAAATGCCGGAGCAAAACAACTTAAAGGAGAAAAGATTTGTTTGGGCTCATGGTTTCAGAGGATTCAACCCCTTGTTAGTAGCTCCATTATTTCTGGGCATGTCATGAGGCAGAACTTATTGGCAGAAAGCGCATGGTGGAGCAAACCTGCTCACCTCTGGTGGCTGGGAAGCAGAGAGAGGAGGGACCAGGGACAAGATCTATCTGTCCAGGCCAAGCTCCCTGTGACCTACTTCATCCTACTAAACCCCACCTCCTAAAGTTTCTACCACCTCCCAATAATGCCCTCAGCTATGACCCATAAATGGGCTAATCCTTTGATGAGGTCGGAGCCCTCATGATCCAATCACTTCCCAAGAGCCCTGCCTCTGAGTATTGCTGCATTGGGAAGTAAGCCTTCAATACATGAGCCTTTGGGGGACACTCCAGATCCAAATCACAACAACAGTGCACCTCATTGTTAATACAGTGTACCAAGGTAGCAGTAAGCCGGGTGCTTCCAGAGTACAAAGTATAGGGGCTGCTCACAGAGCAATCTAGGGATTTCAGAAAGACTTCCTAGAGAATGAGATCCAAATTCACAGTGAAAGATGAGAAATGAGCAGGGTGTAAAAAAAGATACAGGGGACCTCTTGGTACTAGATTGCAAGTGTCTAGTACGAGACAATTTTTATAAAAGAAAGAGGCATAACCTTCACACACACACACACACACACACACACACACACACACAC
The DNA here is from genome assembly GCA_004027875.1 of Aplodontia rufa. Classification (NCBI taxonomy): domain Eukaryota; kingdom Metazoa; phylum Chordata; class Mammalia; order Rodentia; family Aplodontiidae; genus Aplodontia; species Aplodontia rufa. The sequence continues at coordinate 5,410 of PVKS010029177.1, forward strand.
ACATTAAACACCAGAAGTTTGGTATCTCCAGTGCTGGAGAACGCCCAAAGAAATAATCAGCATAAGCAGTAGGCACATTACAGAACAGAAGGGACCACAGCCAGTGGGGGTAACTGATCCTGACATTAGGGCACATGATAGCAGAAAGGGGGGACTGCACATGTCACATGGAACCAATTGTATTGTCCACGATACAGGTGAAACACTCCACACCACTGCAGAGAGGACTTTGCAGGGGCTCATGTCAGCAAGTGAGAGCAGTCAGAGAACAGAGAGTAAGAAATCAGGCATTTCTTCATTTCTTGTTGCAAGAAATCAAGAAAAACTAAATAAAGTTACAAGGATACCCCCAGTCCCTCCCTCAACGTTTGGTCTAGTCGGCATTTGCATTTACTTTATCATCTTGTGTTAATTTGTCATAATTATCACTTACCAACACTCATTTCTTGAAAGCAACCTATTTTGGGAGTGATGGCCTCACATCACAAACGAGGCCACTTTTAATGACTACAGTGAACAGCAATCTAATGCAGTGACAGTGGCTGCTAGCATGAGCACAGACGGGCATGCACCGACCTCCTTTGTGCAGCACTGCTCTGCTAATTGGCCTAATGGAGGAGCTGAAGGTATTCTCCTTCTGTTTTTCTAATGATATTAATGTCTTCATGAGGTTAATGAAACCACTAACGTGGGCCAACTGTGAATGGTTTCCCATATAATGGAAAACCACCTATTCGGAATCTTAGGCAAACACTAATGATTGCTATTCTTGTGGTGATTTTTGCCTGTAATTTGTAACATCAGGTTTCTAGCCTCTTTTTTCTTCTAAGTGTTAGAATCAGAGACCACCAAGGACCCCATATGATTCAGATTCTGGGCAATTGTAAAGGACCCAGCAGGAAGGTAGTTAAGAAAACAGTGTCCCCCTCTGGTCATATCCTCTGTGGTCTCTACTGCCCCCTGCTGGCCTGCAGAAGGAGCAGTTCTCCAGTGCCCCACTGGGAGACAGAAAGTACCAGCATACAAGACAAAATATAGTTATTACTCATTATCAGACACTACGTGCTTTTTTGATTAATGCTTACAACACCTCTGTACAGAAATCTTTTATTTTAAAAGACAGAGGGAGAGTGAGAAAGAGAATCAATTTTATTTTTTCATCTGATTTTTGTTTCTCTGACACTTAGTTGTGTATGTGGTGCTAGGATTCAAACCCAGGTACTCACACATGCCAGGCAAGCGCTTTAACTGCTGACCCACATGCCAACCCCTGTGGGGAGGTGTTATTACTGCCATTTATATATGAAGAAACCTAGGCTGCAGTCTACACAGCATGGGAATGGTAGCCCCAGACCAAGGTATGGGTCTGTCTGGCTCAGACTGTTGTACATTCCCACTAGGAAGCAAGATATAGTGAGAAGTGTGTGTACTCTTACACCAGATCAAACCTGGGTTTTGACTTTAATTCCCTAGCATATAAGCTATATTGCCTTAAACAAATTAAGTTGGCTAAGCTCATTATCTTCATCAGTAAAATGTGAGTCATATTCACCTTGGAGAACTGTTGTGAGGGAACAAAGTCGGCAGAACCTGGAATACAGTACTCTGGAATAGGGTCTGGAATGCAGTAGCAGCTTGACAGATGGTGGGTGCTCTTTGGGACCAGAGAAAGGAGATGGACAGGGTTAGCCTTCCTGTGGGCACCAGTGACTCAGTGTTTGTTTCATTCAAGTCCCCAGAAGGTTTACAATGTAAGGTCTGGGCCCCCCAAAACACACACACACACGAATGTTCAATGAATAATGAATCATTATGGAACTTTCTCAGAATCATGCTGTATAAAGTAGCAGAGATAAGACTTGAACACTGGCACGTCTGACTTCAGTGATCATCTCTTAACCATTGGACTACACTACCTTTTCCTGAAGTAAGCAGGGAAAGTATGACGTTTTCACTGTATGCATGAAAGTATTCTGACTCATTTAAAAGTCAGCAAGTTGCTCAAGAACCCATATGTTGTATTTGACAATTTAATGCAGGGGATTCAACATCTTAAGACTAGAATAATTTTTATTAAGATAAATGTAAAATAACATTGGCACAAAAAGTATCCAGGTGACAGCTGGAAAAGAACTTTGTGAAACTAGTCATTGCTCAAAAGCGCTAACATCCCAAGATAAATTTAACAATAATGGGAAAGACCAATTATTCATTGAAACCGGAATAAAGTGAGAAAAAATGTTATCTCTTTCTAAATCTGCACCAGCACTATGAATTAAAGTCTACAATAAATCAAAAGTAAATTGGATGGACATCTGCAGCAGAAATTAAATTACCACAGAAAAAAAATTGCACATTTCAGAATTTCATGAACATGGAAACCCCTAAGAGATATGGCTTTCCTTGCAGATTGTTTAATGAATTCATTTCTCATTAAACAGTTTTTTTAAAAGAAAAAACTCATGAACACACTCATGAACTCCTTTTGAATAGAGGCTTTTCTAAGAACTGGACTGAAGAAGGAACCTCCAGTACTCCCACCAGCCTTGGTCAATGTCAGTGTCAGACATGTAAGGACACAAAAAAAACACAGAAGTGTAAGGTCTAAATGCAAATTTACAAATTGTGGACACAAGTCAAACTTGTGACCATGAGATGTAAGAAATCACAGTTGGGTTATAATGATGGAAATCAGAACACAAAGGAAGACCTTTATTAAAGTGAGCTTTCTCATCTTTAAAGACAGTTTAAGTTTCTAGGTATCTTAAAATCTCCTTCATATTTAAAATGAGTGGTAAAAAGAGTACAAGAAATATATAAATAAAATAACAGATTTTTAAAAATTATATATACAGAGAAACACTTTTTTAAATTATTGGAGATATCACTATTTAAAATAAACCTACCTTACATCCCTTCCCTCCCCCTTTCTTTTTAAGAGAGAAGCAGTGAGAAAGCAAGAAAGAGAGAATCAATTTTATTTAGTTTTTCCTGCGGCTTTCATTGCTCCAACACTTCATTGTGTATGTGGTGCTAGGGTTTGAACCCCCATCCTCAAGTGTGCCAGGCAAGCACCATAACCACTGAGCCACCACTCCATCCCCACCCCTTCCCTTTTTAAAGTGAAAAGTAATTCACTGTTTGTCAATTTTTGTGGTTTCACTTTTATTAATTTATACTTCTTTTATTGTAAATATTTCTATTTCTTCAAGCCAATATTCAAGGTGAGACTTTTGCAATTGAGGAATTTGCCTTAAACAGAAATGAGCTGCTTTCACAGGAGTTTGCTCTGTCTGTGACCACAGCATGAAGACACCTTTGGCCCCTTAGCACCATGTAGGGAAGCTGTCTGCATCTCATAAACCTCTGTGGGTCACCATGGCATAACAAGACAGAGGGATGCTAAGTGTCCAGGAGCTAAGAAAGAACTCTCCCATCTATTGTGAGAAGGTTTTATGGTGGGACTAAGGGGTGGTCGGTCATCTGGACAATAATGGACATCCTAACTCTCAACTTCTCCTCCCCACACTTTCAGGCATGTAGTCACCCAGTGCACCTTACTCTCCTCTCCCCTTCATATTCCTGCTACCTTTTTCCCACTCCTATTGATGGTATGATGTGAATAATTTCTTATCTGCAACAGTGAATGTCTTGGCCAGGTAGCAGATTCAGCTATTTTTTAACTGGCTCTTGAAGGGTACAGAAACTGGGACTTAGGAGCACCTCCCTTTAGAAGAGCCAAAAGTACACTCATGTGCTTTCCATACCTTAGCTGATCCGTGGTCCCCAAAGGAAGCCAACAGGCCCCGGGAGGCCATGTGGCAGAACAAAGCCTTCCCTCTCTCCCAATAAGGATGCTTCCAGAACCCAGCCAGCAGTCACCAGGCCAGGAGGCCAGAGGAAGCATGCAACCTCTATCTCTGCCACACACAAAAATTACTTTGACATTGCCATGTACACTTTTGTATGGGTAAGTAAACCCCTTTCTTTTAGAAAAGAAAGCTGGAGGAGATGTTTATATTTTTAGAAATCCTCAAGGAATAAAATCAACCCAGCAGCAAGAGAGGGAGCTCCATAGATCAGACACTGGAGTTGGTACTGCACAGTAGCTGGGAGGGAAGCTGGGCAGGGATTCACGTCCCCCTGCATGGGCTCAGACTAGGACATCACTGGGGCTGAGACTGTAATCTAAGGTAGAAATGCTTCAGGAAGACCCATAAGATTCTCTTGCCACTGCAGAGAGGGATCTAACATCAAAAGTGAGATACATCCTTCTCCAGCCCCTCCCTGATCTATAGCTTATAAAATGGAGTTCATTCTTTTTCTCCTGATTGAATAATGTATAAATGTTAATCATCATTATCATCTGGAATAATTGCAACAGAATTTAAAAGGAAAATTTGCCAAAGTTCTATGGTGTGCTATAAAAATTTGGGAGAGATAAGGGTGGGTAATTGGGAGGTGCTCTTGGGGATAAATCTAATTTTCAGAATGTATATATATTATATTATTTCATTAAAAGCTTGTTTAATTGTTCAACAAATAAATTTCTGAATTAAAAAAAAGAAATGATAAAAAAAATTGGACCTAGGTTCCTGCACTGGTAAGCTACTAAGTTCCCAGCTCCCTCTCTTGGTTTCTTCACCTGTAAACAAAGGGAACTGCAAAAGTGGCAAACTGGCAGCCCTGAACTGAGTGTTCAGTACTTCCCAAAAAGAAAGTCGGCTTTAATCTCTTTTAGATGGGTCATTGGCTCTATGTGCGGCCTGGTCCTCCTCACATATTCATGATGCCAGTCTAATCCTCAAAGCATTTGAGTTTGAAATAAAAGAACCTCAAAAAACCTTTCCCAGGGCTGGAGCGGTGGCGCAGCGGTTTCAGCGCTTGCCTGGCAAGCACGAGGACCCGGGTTCAAACCCCAGCACCACAGACACAATTGAGTTGAAGCAACTAAGGCCATGTGAAAAACTAAATAAAGTTGTTTCTCTCTTTCTCTGTCTCTCTCACTGTCCCTCTTTTAAAAAAAAAAAAAAAAAACTTTCCCAGTCTTTTTTTTTTTTTAAGAAAGAGGGGACAGTGAGAAAGAGAGAAGCAATTTTTATTTAATTTTTCATGTGACCTTCATTCCTCAGAAACTTCATTAAGTATGTGGTGCGAGGGTTCAAACTCATGTACTCGCGCATTCCAGGCAAGCACCATAACCGCCAAGCCACTGCTCCAGCCTCAACCTCTCCCAGTCTTTAAAGAAAAAAAAAATCTATGAAGTTTTGCTATAGGGCAGCAACCGCCAATATTCCCTTTTTTTCTCTCTACTTAGACATTTCAGCTTGAGCTGCATTTTGAAAATGAAGAAAGACACAAAGGCAATCCAGAAAGAGGAAGGAAAGCTGACATGATGTGACTGCATGGCACTGAGAAGCATCGTGCCCAGAACTGCTAGCCCCTGGGCGTGACTAGAGGGACAGCTGTAGAAAGTTAAGGTGCAAAGACTTGTGATTTCACAGAGGACCCTGCACTGAGCCCAGAAAACTGGAGGGAGATGGGAGAAGGAAGATGCTTGGGAAGTTTATAACCAGTTAGATTTCTAGTTTAAGGATACCATTCTACAGGCAGGATGAGTACTTTCCCTACTAATCAATAAAATGAGTTCATGCACATCAAGGGTTTGGGATGCTGTTTGTTGTAAAAATCACCTGAGAAGCTTGAAAAAGAGCTGATAACCTAGCCTCACACCAAGAGCATTTTATTTAGTTGATGGGAAGAAAGGGGCAGGTGGAACTATTTATTAAAACATGAGAACTATAAGGATTCTTCTTGCTCTGGAATTCTATCAGCTGTGAAGGGAGGAGCCCACCACTCAGTCAAGGGTGGTGAGAAGCCACTTCCTTTGCATTTTCAAAAATCTTAATCTGGAGCAAGATTTGGAAAATATCTCCAGTTTATATCTCTCCTCTTCTTTAAATGAGTTCTATTGGGAGTATCACTTTCTCCCTGAAAAAGCAATGGATTATTTCACAGAACAATTCCAAACTTCCATTTTAAAATTTCACACTGTCAAGTCAATCTAGCACCTTTCAAATAAATGGAAAGTCAATATAAAGTGATAAGCAAGACTTATTTGCACCCTTAAAAGGATCATTTTTAATCAATCAGTGACCATATACATAAAATCCTAGACTTGATATTTTTCAGGATGACTCATTGTGGTATTATGGGTGAGCAGGCTCCCTGCTCATTTTCTGCATCTCTCTTCCCCCAGTCCAAACCTGATGACATTTGTTTGCTTGTTTTAAAATCAGTATTTATTGAGTACTTTGCACAGACCACGTATCGTGCCAAGAGTTTTACCAATAAATTAGTATTTATCATCATTTTATTAATACAGAAACTGAAAAGAGGAAAAAATAACTCAGTCAAGGACACAGAGCTAGCAAGATGCAATGCTGGAATTTGAATCCACAATCCTAAGTGCATGGGTTTCCCCATTCCCCTACATTCTCCTACACCACTCTACCATTTATCCTCTGCTCCCTAATTATATCTCATCTTCCACCCTGACTTGTGGGCTAGATTCCACTCTGAGTTTGCTGAAGGTATGTGAAGAGGTAGATTAAGGGTCCACACATTCCCCTCTTGGATCACCTTGTCAGAACTGTGACTGTGCCATAATATTGCTGTCTCTAGGGCACCCTCTGCTGTTTAAGAAAATGGGTTAAGAACAGGAACAGGAAGATTGACTTCTTGCGCTGACCAACCTAATCTTGAGGTGAATATGTCACTTATAAACAAAGAGCTGTACACTCCCTCCCCTCCCAATCACAAAGAAAACACTCCTGCTCCATAGCAGAATCAACCCAAAACGGTTTCGATCAACAATAATCTGAAAACATCAATTCTCATTTTCAGAATTGATAATGTCCAAATTCAAGTCATGGAATCATTATAGTGGCCCTGAAATTAGCCTCCACCGCTCTGGTCTGATGTTGCTATGTTCTTGGGTTTGCACTGTCCATGCTGAACTGAGCTTTAACCTTTATAGCTACTGTGTTCTTGCAAAACTATGATTGTGAGACGAAGGAATGCTTCCTATCTTAGGTATTAAAATGATTTTGAGCTTTCTGCTGAGAGCACACAGTCCTGGATGCTTGCTTGCTTTACCCAGAAATTATAAAACATTTAGGGACTCCTGGGGCAAGCTCATCATAAAATATTCAGCAACATCTGTGACATATTTACTGAGAAGAGTAGACCCAGAAAATATGGCGCCTGTACTGCAGGCTTCCCGGCATCAAGTGGACTGTTAGATTGTGACTGAAGGGCACTACTTTATGGCCCTTTGCTTCCACACACTCTCTCAGGCAGCCATTCTCCCCAGCACCTCACACACACGGGCACCAAAACAGATCTGAGCTCAGAGTCTCCCACAGCAAAGCAGCAAAGTAATTTCTAACACCAGTAGCCTGGTTATGTGGGGATGGGATTACATCCGTCCTCTTAAGAGTCACAGGGGTCAAGAGAATAATAGGCAAGGGCACAGAATGAAGAGGGACTTGCCTTGTGGATGGTTGAAGCAATTCCACCCTCTCTGGAACCTATATACATAGGTAGCATACACTCACAGACACAGAAGCATGTGCACACACGCACACACACATACATACAGAAGCTTCTAGCTACTTTGCCATCGAAACTTGCAGAATACAATAGCAAGGTTAACAGACCAGAATTCAGGACACATGAGTTCTTTTGAGAAGACAGTCGATACACAGTGAACAACTGTGCTAGGCCCTTCCTAGGCTCTGCCACAGCATGCCCCCGGTACCTCTGTGACCCTCAAGTCTTATGTGGGGGTAGGCTTCAAGGTGGAGGAAATAAGTCAGTCACATACTGAACCATAGAGAAGGACACTAAATTCCTGATACAGAACTCTGACAAACAATTGTCCTCCCTACCCAATGCTAACCTGCATGCTTGTTTTGAAAATGTTCTTCATATGTCCTCTTCAAGAAGCACTGCATTATATCCTTATGAGCAGAGACAGCACAAATCTGTTTATTCAGGACCATCCCCATTTACACCTGATACCCTGGATGTTTTCTTAACAATGTTTCTTTTTATTCTCTAAAGTATCCCAGTTTGGGGTGTAAAACATAGATGGCCACCCTATGTATGGTCACTTCCAGATTTGATGAGACTTTAACACATCCTCACTGAGGATTTCAGGGATTTCAGGAAGATTTTTAGAATCTTTCCTACAAGTTTCTCGGTCTATTTTGAGATTCCCAATTGCAAGGTCACTCAGAAGCTTCTAGTTTTCCTTGTCTCCTGCTCTGCCTCCTCCAGGGTCTCCAGTGAGGAGGGACGTGAAGACCCACCATCATGACCCCCACTCCTCCTATCACCAAGGATGTCACCCACAGATGCCTCCATAGAGGCCCAGCACAGCAGCACGCATTCTGTGTATTGAAGAGGAAGAATCCCACCTTCCGGTGCTACGCTCAGGCAGGAGGCCCCAAAGCAAAGGCAACTCAGGGCCCAAACTCCCAGAGGTCTTTCTTGCCCCATATCTGCTCTCACCACTCATTTCCCCTGTTAGAGACACACAATGATCAGCTCTCAGCCAGACCTACAGTACAGGTTTTTCTTAGGACTGCCATGTTTAGAGGGTTCTTTTGTTTTGTTTTGTTTTGTTGAGCCAACATTTTAAAATTAGATTGTATAGGAGCTGGAGCGGTGGCTCAGCAGTTACAGTGTTTGCCTGGCATGCGCAAGCACACAGGTTTGAACCCCAGCATCACGTACATAGTGAAGTGTTGAAGCAACAAAAGCCACATAAAAAACTAAATAAAATTGATTGTTATTGTCCCTTTCTCTTTTAAAAAAAATTAGATTACACATAAAATCTGTAATGTGCTGAAGAACCACTTGCAAGAGTCAAATGTTAAAATATTTGAAAATTTTGTGAGTAGCTGTTAAATATAGCTTGTATTAAAATAAATTATATAAACATGCACCTAAATATGCTCTATTAAAAAACAAAGGCAACAATTAAGGTGGTGGCAACGACTGTAAAACTCAGTAAACTTACTGAAATTCATTGAACAGAACAGTTAAAGTGTGTGAAGGATTTTATGGCATGTAAATTATATCTCAGTAAGACAAAAATTTTAAGGTAATATTCAAAATGCATCACTTGTGGGCTGGAGTGGTGGCTCAACAGTTTCAGAGCTTGCCCAGCATGTGCAAGTATGCGAGTTCAAACCCCAGCACCTCGTACCCAATGAAGTCTCAGAGCAGCGAAAGCCACGTGAAAAACTAAATAAAATTGATTTTCTCTCTCTCTCTTTCTCTCTCTATCTGTCCCTCTCTCTTTAAAAAAATGCATCACTTGCTAATTATTGCAATTTACTATGGTCTATGCTTTTGAGGTTATTTGTGTCTGTGGTAACAGAATGCTATTGCACATAACATTCGGCTCTTAAAAGTAGTTCTTTGACACAACACAGATTTTATATGAAATCTGATTTTAATATTCTTCCAATATTTTACAACTGTTATTCAGTTCAAAGAGAAGTCACTCGACCACAATCTAATCCCCAGAACCTGTGTGAATGTCACCTTACAACAGAAAAGGAATTGCAGGTGTGATGAATTATGAATCTAGATCTAGAAAAACAAACCTGGATTATTCAGGTGAGCTTGATGTAAATATAAAGCTCCTTATCTGAGGGTGGCAAGGGGATCAGAGTCAGAAAAGGGAGATTCCGGAAAATGCCAAGAGCCAGAGAATACAGTAGGCCTTAAGACAATAGAGAAAGAAAAAGAAACTCTTCTCTGGAGCCTCCAAAATGAACACACCCCGTGAGACACTGATTTTAGCCTCTCAGGACCCGTGTCACACTTCTGATCTCCAAAATTCTAAGATAATTATAAGATAACAAATTTGCACTGTCACCAAGCTTGTGGTAATTTATTACAGCAGGAATAGGAAACTAATATGCCTTCCAATACCATTTCCTAAGACATTCTCCCTCTGCCCAAATTCTCTTCTTCTTTTGTAACCCACCATATCACCACCTGAAGATTTGTAACCAGGATCTTCAAACCAAAAACTGCTTTTGTTCAAAACATCGACTTCTGTTCTGTGATGAACACAGGCTCAAGCCAGAGCAGGCAGAGAATCCAAATGGACAGGCTCCCTCCCTCTAGCGTATCATTACATCCCGTACTGCTCCACGTACTCCTCCCACCCGTAGTGAAAGGGTGATGGGGGTAAAACACACCAGCTTATACAAATATACCCCAACTTCTAACCGTTCAGAGCCCCAACCTGCCTCTGGCTATCCTGTTTTCACCTCTCACTTTTTTGCCAACCCAGTTTTTCATTCTCTGTCCCCCCTCCCACTTCATCTTGCAAAACAAAGGACCCTGGTATTTAGGGGTGGTTTTTCCGGCTCTTGATCACCTGACTTTGCTTCCTAAGCTCCACGTAAATGCTCCTTCCTGCTATGACACGAGTCCTAAGAGGCTATGGATTCTCCATCGGCTGGTAACTCAGAATTAAAACTCACCTGGTCCAGCCCTGGAACCTCTTTCTATTTAACAGAAACTGCCCTTACTTCCATACCAGAGTTTCAAAGATTTAATACAAGAAAGAACATAAAATATATCTTTAATACTTTGTACATTAATTACATATTTAAATGATATTTGGGGTATAATGAATTAAGTAAAAGAATTAAAATTAAATTTGATTTTATTTTTTAATGTGGCTATTAGAAAATTTACAATGATATACTTGGCTTGCATGTGGCTCACACTATATTTCTATTGGACAGCACTGCACAAGAACCCTGCTATTCAAAGTACTGTCTAAAGACCAGCAATGGGTGTTACCTGGGAGCTGTTAGGTAGCAGAGTCTCAGGCCCAATCCCAGGCCTATTGAATTAGAGTCTGGAACTTGACAAGATCCCCAGATGACTCAGAGATACATTAAAATTTGAAAAGCACAGTTGAGGGGTCAGCAACTTTTTCTTTAAAGGGCCAGATAGTAAATATTTAGCCTTTGTGGGTCATAAGGTCTTGGACCCAACCACTGAACCTTGTAATTGTATTGTACATAAGGAATAGACATAGCCAAATTCCATTAAAACATTATTACAAAAACAGGTTCACATAATTGCACACCCCTGAGCTGGTGCTTTCTCAAATTTCAGCATTTATTAACATCACAGGGGAAAACTCAGCTTTCTGAGCTCCACCCTGAATTTCTGACTCAGTATGTTTAGGGAAGGATCTAGGAATTTGCATTTGGGCAAGTTTCCAGGTGATGCCAATGCTGCTGGACCATGGAACACACTTTAAGAACCACATTCTATTAATAGTCACCAACTTTGATCATATACTAGAATAACTGAATAATCTTAAAAAAAATACCAATCCCTAAATTATGTCATTTGCAGGAAAATGGATGGAACTTGAAAATATTATGTTAAGCAAAATAAGCCAAACTTAGAAGGTCAAGGGTCATGGTTTCTCTCACATGTGGAGGCTAGAGTGGAAAAAGGAAAAGAAAGGCTGTGGTATGGGGGTTCTCATGAAAATTGAAGGGAGATCAGTAGAGTAGAGGGTTGAGGGCAGGGGAGAAGGAGGAAAGGAGAGAAAGGGGAATACTAAGGAATGATATAGACCAAATTATATTGCTAGATTGTGTACATGTGGGAATAAGTAACCACAAATCCCACCATTATGCACAAATATAATGCATTAATTTAAAAATAAACGGTAAAGAAAAATTCCAATGCCCAGCTCTCATCCTAGACCAATTACTCATATTCCCTAAGGATGGGCCCCAGTGGTATTGCCATCTTGTAAAAGCTCCCTGTTTTAGTCCACTTTTCATTGTCATGATCCAAGGATATGACAAGAACAATTTTAGGAGGTAAATTTTATTTGAGGGCTCAGTTTCAGAGGTCTTAGGCCATAGAAGGCAGGCGTTATTCCTTAGGGCTGGAGGTGAGGCTGAACATCATGGCAGAAGACTGTGGCAGAGGAAAGCAGCTCAAGGCTTTGCCAGGAAGCAGAGAGAGAGACTCCATGCCCGACACAAAATATATATCCCAAAGCATGACCCACCTTCTCCAGCCACACCCTACTTGCCTTCAGGTACCACCAATTAATCCCTATCAGGGGATTAACTCACTGATTAGGTTAAGGCTCTCATAACCCAATGGTTTCACCTCTCAGTCATTTTCTATTGTCTCATATACTGAGCTTTTGGGGAACACCTTTCATCCAAACCATAACACTTGTGATTCTCATGTGCAACTAAGCATGCTCACATTACAAAATCACCCACTACTTCTTAAATGGCCATGTATTGGGGGAGAAATATGTAAATGAATTAATTTACCACTATCAGTTAAAGATCCCCTGTGTCTTAATGCACCATAGACATGAGCATGGTACAAAGCAATTTCTACCTCTGGTTCCAAAATTGATGGAATAGATAGGGGCTAAGCACAATTTTAAAACTTTCAGATTGCTTGAAGAGGTATTTTTAAATAAGGAGGAAGAAGTATAGGCTATCAGAATTTGCTTACATACACTGTTTCTATTTTCAGCTTCATAAGTAGAGAAGACAACAACAGCAAGTACCAAGAGTTGGCTCCTAGTTCTGACCTTTCTAAACAGCTGTGTGACCTTGGATAAGTCACTTGAGCATGTGCTTCCCTGACTACCAAACAAGAGGATTGCATTCTGTCCCTCCCAGCCCTAGATGTCTTCACTTTATGACTGGTATATTTATGAACAATGAATTTCTATAAACATTTTGAGTTTTTCTCTTCAACAGCATCAATAGGAATTGGGTCAGCAGTATCAGGCCAAGAGTAAAGGCAATGCTTCTAGGGAAATATCCTGTGTGTGAGCTTTGTTTATGTGGTAGTTTGCCAGCTTTGTGGACCACCCCAATCAGAATCATGGTTTGTCCAATATCAGGTAAGAGAGACTTCACTACCATGCCCAGCTCTCAGCTACCTTGAATAATGATATTGGTACATGGAAGAGAAGGGAGGAAATAATCCTAACCATGTAGAAATTAAAAACAGTCCCAGCAATGTGGCTTTGTCCTTGGGCTACTGGAGAGCCAAATGGAAGCAGGAAAAGTCAACAGGGATACCCCAGCTTTGGTATGAGAATATAGGTCATGGGAAATGACAACTGCTATATAAAGTAAAGGAACAGAGACACCCATGTGGAACATAAGAAATTTAAATTAGAAGGGAAAGTGGTAAACATAAAATTGGCTTCCTGAATCTCTATTTTGTGCCTAACTCGCTTGAAATTCATTCAAATGCCCCTAGAAAAACTGATACATTTACAGTGTTGGGACCAGTCCTGGTTCTTTGGGAGCCCCCAAAATACCAAATCCCAGTACACAAAGCAGCTGCTATTACTGGACAGAGGATTTTGAACCCTGTGGGTCATAATTTCTGGAGTTTCAAAGAAGACTTTTTTGTAACTTACTTCAGTAGATGTTCTTTCCACTGAATAGCCTTTTTCTTATACTCCCACGAAGACTAGTTTTCCAATTATCTTTTACTACTCTAATCTCAACTTTAAAAAGTAATTAAGTTTATTTTAGTAAAAACATAAGGTGATCATTAGCAATATCTACAAATTTCATTGTTTATCAATAATGAATGGGAATCAGTATAGGATGGGCCAATCTCTTTGTCGCCTGAAGTCCTGCCTAACTCATAAAACAGAAATCTCCACCAAGGTGTCCACCCTCCTGAGAATCTTTCCGTTATAATTCTACCCTCTTGCTCATCTAAAAGAGGAGCCACCGTTCAGATTGTAATTGGAGTAAAACTACACAGCTCAGACATAATCTCTGGGTGAGTCTAAAGAACCTAAACTGATATTCTAAAACCTGAAAAGCTATGGAATTGGACAGAACACTATTAAGCATTCCTGTTACTTAGCAGGGAGAAAAATTTGAGAAGATATGAAAGTGACAATTATTGAAGAAACAGAAGCATTCCATGTTTATACTCCAATATGGTGTAAATTTGTGTTTGCATTTCTTTTTCTTTTCAATCTGAAGTGGGAAAATATAGTATACATTAGTCTCCAACTTCCTTTCTTCATTTAACAATCTATTCCCATACTTCTTTTGATATAGAGATAACCACAATAAATTAAATTTATCTGTGTATTGTTTTCTCTCCCACAAGACTGAAATCTTTGGGAGAGCAGATCTCTTCAACCAGAATATAAAGACAGAAAAACATTTGAGATACCTAAAACTGTGAAAGGTAAAGGGAAAATAGACATTCTTATACACTACTAATAGAAACATAAAATGAAAAAAACTTTCTTCAGAACAATTTGTAAAAAAAGATCAAGTTCTTCCAAATATGCATAAACTTCAACCTAGTAATTTAATTACTAGCAATTTATTCAAAGGAATTACCCTGCTAAATATTTTGAATAGAAATTTATAAAATTGAAGTAATCTAAATATTCAAAATCTGAAGATAAATAAAATAAACTATTATATTTATAATAGTTTCATGCAACTATTAAAATTTGGTTCACAAATGTTTTAGAGTTCTATTGATATGCATTTGTAATATATTAAGCGAAAAAGAAAAATAAAACACCAAATATCACTTGATTTCATTTTTATAAGAAGCTGTAGCTCTGAGTGAAATAAAAAGTGAGAGGGACGTATATCAAAATTTTTTGTTCTTTTAACAGGAATTTGCTCCTTGTACTCACTCATTCTTTAATCCTCTAAAGGATTGGAAGTTGGAGTTATAGGTAATGTTATTTTACTTTTCAATATTTCATTTTATCTCTGAAACTGCCCTTTTTGTACTAAGGGGAAAAAATCATAATTTTAAAATAAAAAAGAGGGAGCTTTCCATCCAAGAATGTATTCTGGTGATATGTTTCCTCCAATCAACTTCAAAACAGCTGTATTTCAGTTAATTGCTACTTCTCTTCACCATGCTCTTTTCCCTGGTGCAGATATCATGTGGCTTCATGGTGGATTCACAATTACTCATCCTCTCCTTGGCATATCTATTATTTTCATTGTGGCTCTGGTGGGTGTGTGTCATGTGACAACAAAGGAGAAGTAATGAAGCAGCTCACCATCGCTGCCACAGAGTCAAACAGGAAATAAAAGACCAAGCTGAGAACAAGGATAATTTGTTAGCAGGTAGACCCAGAATTTCAGCTTTCATATAGAGAAGAAAATCAGGGGGAAAGTGTAGTTGCATTTATTGTCCATGTTAGAACAAAAGAGGACTGGGCCCTCACCTACACTCTCCCACCCCATACAATTTGTGCCATCAGTTTATACATTTGCTGTGTTTGGGCAAACAATAAAAGGGCATGCTGGTTTTTTGTTCTATTTTCCTCTTCTATATCAGTAATGCAATTTTAGACCTATCAACTAACCCCATTTGACCAGTGTCTGAAATCACAGGTTTCTCTTTAACTTTGAACTAATAAGCACAATTAATTAGGATCTGATATTCCTTTCTGAAGTCAATTATTCTACTGGGAAAGGAGTGTTTTGCTGCTACAAGTTCCCATGCATTCTTCAGTCTTCTGCATTTTGAAAAGAGAAAATGTCTTAGAGGGTAACAGGTATCACTTACGAGTGTTCATGAAGTAACAGGCACTGTTCTAAGATCCATGCATCTGCAGTTACACATTTCATCCTGACTGATCTAGGGCAGGCTCTGCTCCTCATTAAGAGGATCAGGATGGGCTGAAGTGGTGGCTCAGCAGTTATGGGGCCTGCCTGGCATGTGCAAGGATGGGGTTTGAACCCCAGCACCATCTACAAAACAAAGTGTCTGAGCAATGAATGCCATATTAAAAACTAAATGAAACTGATTCTCTCTCTCTCACTGTCCTTCTCTCTTTAAAATATCAGGAATTAGCATTAGTGTGACATGTCTTTCTATATACTTTATTTAGGTTTTTATATTGAAAATTGTTTTATGACAACATATAATAAAATCTTGTTCTGTGACTTCTTATACGCAAAAAAAATCAGGAAACTGAGGCACAACCTTCCTAGGTTAAACTGCTCAGTGTGACACAAGAAATATCCCAGTACTGTGTGAAAGGTGAGGGGACTTTCATGGCTGATGACCTCTGCTCTAATCCTGGAATACTAAGTCTTCAGGAACATACATACTCTTCCCTGATTTATAATCTTTTCCCACATGCCCCATGTTGAGTTTTTGAATATTATCTTTGAATGTAATAAGATTTATTAAGCAAAGTATTTACCAACCATCAGGTAAGTGAATTTCTCTTGTCCACTCATTCATTACCTGTATACTGGGGCTTTCTTACTTGATTGACAGCTGCAGAATGGGTTACATGCACCATCTCTATCCTGGCTTCCAGAAGTCAGCTCTACAATTCTGATATGAAGGGTTCTTTCACCCATGTCTGGGTCACTAGCAAACCCAAGGAATTAAAACCATATCCCCCAGCATGCACAGCAGCAAGCATGTATCTTCTCATGTTCTCTATTGATTATGATGCTTTGGAAATTACAGGTCCTGTTGGAGACTACATGTTATGGTGATGAGGAGGAGGAGGAAGAGGAGATGGGGAGGAGGAAGAAAAGATTCTAACCTAGGTCTATATGTTTATTTGTTCCTTTGTACCAGGCAAAGTGCCCCTTCCAACAAACATCCCCTTCTTCCAACTATTATTTTCTAGCAATCTTCTTTGTAAACAAATACAAAAAGATACAGAGATAGAATTTTGTACTATTGCCATCTTAAAAATCATCAATTGTTCAGAAAGGAATATGAGACCCTGCATCCCTAAGACAGTACAGTTGGTGAGTGAGAAGAATCACAATATTTTCCTATTTTTTTAAACTAGGGTCTATTTCAAAAAACCTTAAAGCATGAATGTGTCAGAAAAGAAAGATCCAGAAGTATTTTTTAATGCACCTGCTGTCAATAAGCTTTATTTCCATCATCTTTTCAGATAGCATAACATTTTTAGAGTTTTCTTTTGTACTTTTGTAATTATTTGCACATAATCTTGGGAAAGGCTATCAGAGGTTGCTAATCTAATACTATTTTGAAGCATTGCAATTTTCTATAATTAGGCCCAATGAGGAGGTCTGAGAGCCAAGAAAATATTTGGTGCACAGTGACTTTGCCACACATGAGCCTATGCCACACAGAATATAAGAACACTAACCAGGGAGTTCATGCAATGAAATGGAGAAAGGTGGATCTAAGCACTCAACCACAATTTTTTTCAGGGCTGAGGACCGAACTCCGGGCCTTGTGTGTGCTAGGCAAGCGCTCTGCCACTGAGCTAAATCCCCAACCCCTCAGGCAAAATTTTTAAAATACTCCATGCATTAGTTTGAAGTTAATTAGGCAGATGAGCTGTGCCATAAGGCCAAACACCTTGTCCAGCTAAAAGGAAGGACCACTCAGAGCATGTCATTAAAGGTAAAAGAGAGAACCTAGTCACTTAACTCTTTTTGTAATTGGTTGCAATCATTTTAATTTATGTGACTTTTTTATAATTTTCTACATGAATCAAGTAATTTGAAGAAAAATAAAATAATTAATATCCATATTCAGCATTGCTTTTTATATGTGAATGTTTAGGTATTTTTCCTGGAGAAAATAGTAAGTCAACAAAAAGAATGCTAAAAGAGAAGAGTATAGTCTGGTTTGTAAGTTAACAGCTTAGACTGCTACATGATGAAGCTCATTTATTAATAAGAGCTACCATGGATCAAAAAATGTGTTTATTTCTTCTAAGTCCATTGGTGAAACATCAGCATTTAAGCATACCCTGAAAAAGAATATTCTCTAAAAAAAAATTTTGACTCAACTCTTCAACAACCAAAGCACACTGTTTGGTTTCCAGAGATCTTAAAATCTGTCCTTTATTCTCTTGCTATTCATAATTTTGTACATGGAACTACAAGTTACTAAAAATAACAAAGAAATTAGCACAAGGTTACAACAGACATTCAGAGCTGAAATCCTATGCCCAGAAACTGCTGTTGCTTTTGAAATCACCCACCATTGCTGAGTCAGTTGCTCATGTGTAAGTCTGCCAAGGAGCAATGATCATTTTGTGCCAGATTTTGCAGGTGTTGTCCTAGTGTTCCAAAGGGGTTAGAGAATCTCTCCAAAAAATACTTATATTCCTCATTCATCCAGGCATCATATTATTTTGGGAATGAATTTATTCTCACCAACAATAGGATATGAGTTTACCTTTGTATCATTTCTTGTTCCAAAAAAAGATTTATGTTTATGCTTTATTGAATGATGGAACACCTAATCCAATGTCTGAAATGCAGTACTCAACAGATGTTGAGGAATGAATGATTCAGCAAAGCAACTCAGACTTTCCCAGGAATTAAATTGCAAAATTTTCAATGCCCAATGCAATTGGCTTGTTTATTTTTAAGTACCAGTCTACATATATATTTATTTTCATATCACTCATCATTATCTAGATATTTGCCTGCAGTTTTCACAAACACAAACTTGTCAACACAGTCCCTCATTTTCTATCCTGCCAACCATGACATTACTCCTGTATGCCTCCCTAGGATCCATCACTGTCTTAGATGAGTTCCTTTTCATTTTACAACAATCTGCACTGTTTACATCCCAGTTTAAAATGTGCCTTTTGTGAGACTCTTCGAACAGAAGACTGAATTCCTCCCTATTTTCCACCTATCAGCACATACACACCAGGTCTGTGCTGGGGTCCTGATATTGCCCATATCCTTTCTTGATAGTTGTTCTAAAACTGCTTACGGTGCCCCTGTATTTTATTCCACCTTAATTGCAAATGCCTTCAAGAAAGCACCTGCTGTCTTTTGGACTTACTCACAGCCACTTCCCCATAGGATCAATTTCCCCTATATTGTATACAGTAAGAATTCAATGAATGCTTCACTGTTCAGAGAGCACAAATACTTCACAAACATCATCAGCCAAAGTTCTAAGGAGTTTTGTAATGTTGATCCTACTTCTTTTTGAAGCAATTGTAAAGTTGCTGGTTTAATATCTGGATCCTTTTTTTATTCAGAAATTTATTTGTTGAACAATCAAACAAGCTTCTAATGAAATAATATAATTTATATATAAATTCTGAAAATTAGATTTACCCCCAAGAGCCCCCCCCCAATTACCCATCCTTATCCCTCCCCCACTCCTGCTCAATACATCTCTACAAATGCCTTAGGTTGCATGACATTACACCTTATCCAGTAATATCCAGATCTTTGAACCATTTTGATTTAATTTTTGTGCAGGGTGAAAGATAAGGATCCAATTTCAGTTGGCTACATATGGCTGTCCAATTTGCCCAACACCATCTGTTGAACAGGCTATCATTCTTCCACACTATGCTTTTACCCCGTTTATCAAATCTCAGATAGTTTAAAGTATGAGGGTTTGTCTTAGAATCCTCTATTCTATTCCATTGATCTTCAAATCTGTTTTGATACCAATACCATGCTGTTTTTGTAACTATAGCCCTATAGTATAATTTCAAATCAGGAATTGAGATACCACCTGCTTCGTCCTTCTTGCTGAGTAATGTTTTGGCTATTCTGGGTCTTCTGTTATTCCATATGAATTTGGGTATTGCTTTTTCTATACCAGTGAAGAATGACATTGGTATCTTGATGGGGATTGCATTAAATCTCTATAGGGCCTTTGGTAGAAAGTCCATTTTGATGATATTGACTCTACCTAGCCATGAACATGGAATGTTTATCCATCTACTCAGATCTTCTGCAGGGTGGGCACTGCCTTCCTTAACAGGACTCCCATGGCAAAAGCAGTAAAGTCAAGAATAAATGCATGGGATGCAATTAAACTAAAAAGCTTTTGCACAGCTAAAGAGTTAGTCAAGAGCCTCAAGAGAGAACCTACAGAATGGGAGAAATTTTTTGCCTGCTACACTTCGGACAGAGGGCTAATATCCAGAATATACAAAGAACTCAAAAAACTAAACACCAAAATCAAAAATAATCCAATTAATAAATGGGCTATGGAACTAAAAAGAAACTGCTCAATGGAGGAAGTCCAAAAAGCCCATAAGCATATGAGAAGATGCTGTACATCACTAGCAATAAGAGAAATGCAAATCAAAACTTCACTGA